>ML281062.1:0-17248 GCA_005239495.1 Nicotiana undulata
CTCCTCTCTCTGAGTAATGGGAAGGAACTTCCCCAAGAATACCTTCGTGAACTGGGACCAAGTTAACTGTACAGACCCAGCTGGTTTGGCTAGGCAATAGTCTCTTCGCCAAGTCTTGGCTGCACCAGACAGCCGAAACGTAGCAAAATCAATCCCGTTGGACTCTACGATGCCCATGTCACTCAAATCATTGTCTGAATCCGAAGAAATATCACCAATCACATTAAGCTTGTACGGATCATACTTGGAAGAAAGTTGAGAATAAAACTTCCTTTCGTCTTTGTCATCACAGAGTCTTATGATCCCCGTTTTATGGGCACTGCCATGAGCAACGCACAGCTTTCCATTACCGTCAACCTTGTCACTCTCAATTAAACTTCTTTTCCTCTTGAAAAATGAAGTAGAGAATTCCTCTATAACCTCTTCTTTTATCTTCTTAGGAAATGTTAAATTCTTACCTACACCATCACTGTTTGAAACACATGCTATTGCCTTCTCAGCATCATTGTCGCTAATGAGAACAACAATTTATCAAAGACACACCCTGCCAGGTACTGTATCCAAGTTATTCTCTGTATCCAAGTTCATCCCGAGTAATATTACTACGAGGATAATCACCAAAGCCACCAGACAACTTATGATGCCAATGAAGCAAGATGAGCTATTCAATGAGACTCATATTGTAAAGAAGAAGAAAGAGACTGATCCAGAAAGGTGGGTCGAGGGCCGAGCCTCGACTGTCCATGTAAGTTTTTTACTTTTCATTAAGTATTTTGATTTACTTTTATATAAAATTTGAAATACTAATTCAATGTAAATTTTCTTATAGGGTCGCTTCACATCTGACGTGGAGGAATTCATACGCAGTCAGCCACCTAATGAGTCGGGTGAGGAAATCCAACTTTCGGACGAGGATGATGAGAGAACACTTAGTTTTATATACTTAGTTTTCCCTAGTTACTTTTATATACTTTGAACTAGACAATAGGACCGATTTTCGAATGGGCTTGTAATAAGCGTTAACTTAGTTTTGTTAGTTTAATGTGTTAGTTCTATTGAACTTAATACTTTGTTGGTTTTAATGTTGTTGTTAATATTGTTATTGTTGTTGTTGTTGGTATTGTTGTTGTTGTTGCTTGTAATAGGATTTGGTATGCTGGCAGGTGGTGTAGCTGCCAAAACAGGCGGTTTCTGCCAAAATTATACCCAGAAATGCGACCAACTTTGGTTGCTTTTTTATTTAATTTTTTTTCTAGGCAATAGCGATCAAGGTTGGTCGCTAATTAACCTAGATTTTCAGAATAGCGACCAACTTTGGTCTCTATTCTGTTACAAAAAAAAATCTGGAAATTAGTGACCAATATTGGTCGCTTAAGTATAAAAAAAATTAAATTCTTGAATTTAGCGACCAATTATGGTCACTTTTTTATAAAAATTAAAAAAATTAAAATAAATAAAAAAGCGACCAACTGTGTTCGCTATTTTCCAGATTTTAAAATATAATATTTGATTTACAGACCAAATTTGGTCGCTATATTTTGAATAATAATAAATAAATAAATAACGTAATTTAAATATAGAGACCAACTTTGGTCGCTAAATTTATATTATTAAAATATTAAAGCGACCAAAGTTGGTCTCTATATTTGATACCCGAAATATTTGGTCTTTTTACCTTAGAGACCAGCAAAATAGCGACCAAGCCTTGTTGGTCGCTTTTTTACTATTTAGCGACCAACTTTGGTCGCTTTTTGTGGTCGCTTTTTCCCGGATTTTTAGTAGTGAATATATACAACAGATAGTCACAAGAAGAAGGAATTAATTTGGGACCAGAGAACTAATTGAAGAGTTATTACCATAACATAGTTCATATTTTTTAATTTATAGTTTTATTATCTATCTTTACTTTTTTTCTCTGTCGCTATTAGCCTCTCTATATGTCCCTCAAGTGACAATTAAAATTGTCAAAGAGGTTATAATTCGAACTATAGAATCTAGAGTTTTCATTATAGTGCTTTCCTCGCAGATGTTATCCTATTTGATCATTTCTTTCTCTCCTATTAAATACATAAAAAAATTAGCTTTCTCTATATATTCTAACAGTAAGCTTAGCTGCCATAACACCTGTAACCACTATATGAAATGGATAGAGTTAGTTTGAAGGGCTTATTTTAACTGTTTTATAACTTCTGTAGTACCAACAAGAATGTAATGATAAATACTTTTTCTTCCGTAATCAGAGATTTCGATCCCTATGAACACCCAATTTTTTACCCGCATGGAAATTACTCCTAAAAATAATTAAAAAATAATTTTTAATGAATTTTAAGAACTTTTTTTTATTTAGTTGCATTTCATGCATGTTTAATATTTTAAAATAATAGAAAAATCATAAAAATTGTCACATTTTTTCATTTCATTTAATCTTACGTTTAATTCGCATTTTTTAGAAATTAATTACCCTTTAATTGATAGATTAATATATAAAAGTAAAAAAAAAAATACATTAGCTTAATCAATTAGTTTATTTAATTAGTTAAAATGTTAATTAGGTCGTTTTGATAAAAAAAATTTAATTAGTAGTAAGATGACTATTTTTGAAAGATAAAATTTGCACTTGTTTCAAATTGACTTAATTTCAGGGCCCAAAATCCAAGGCCCAACCAAATTCTCCACATTTCAACCCTAATCCCTCGTCTATATAATAGGGACAGACAGTGAGATAGCAAGAGAGGGAGAGAGAGCAGCGGCTCCACCCAATCTCTAAGGAAGCCATCCACATCCCACCAATTCTTCAACACCATAGCCGCTCATCTCCACAACTGAAATCGATTTCTCAATCTGTATATAGACTGATTCCATTGTTTAATCACAAAACCAATGAGAAAATACAGAAGTTGCCTCTAGAACTTTGCAAGGATAAATTCTTGGGCAAAATCTCACCAACAACATTAATATTTGAAATCAACTACAAATCATTTGCAGCACACTCTAATTAGAAGTCATTTTCTTTCAATTTGGGTCATAGCGGAAGATATCGGGGTTTAGCTTCTTCTGGTTTTCGATTTCAAAACCACGAAATCTGATGGAGTTTGCTTCATGTTGCGTTCAGATTTCAGGCTGAGTTCGAATATCCGTTGCCGTCGAGTTTTTTTTTGGGTCCGGGTTTCCACTCATATACCGCTACTGTAATTGGAAAGGTTGCCAATCTTCGAGGTCAATTTGTTAATCTAATTTTAAATTTCCTCCCAGTTTCCTCGTTATTAGGCTTCGACCATGGTGATTGCTGTGTGATTGTTCTGCTTGTTTCATTGTTTGTTTGAAAACTTTCTTAATTTGGCTCATTTATATTAAGGTTTTCATTAATGCAGTATTTGGAAACAAACATGAATTAGTTAGTTTTGTATTTACTTAGTTGTGCGAACTATATTATTTATTTTTGAATTGATTTTGGGGGTGTTGGATTAAAAGTTAGTATGAATCTGCTATCACTTGATTACTAGTAGAAACATTCATTTTTGGTAAGTATTTTGGACACCACCGTACAATTGAGATAGGCATGGCTTCGTGCAAGAATTTTAATTAGAAACATGGGTAGTCAAACTTTAGGATATGCACGTTACATAATTATGAGTTCAGGAATTAAGACCTAAGTATGCGTTCGTGCGATTTTGGCCAAGTTTTTCTCAAATAATTAAGCGTGACAAATCATGTACACGTACGCATGACATGATTTAAGCGCAGATTATTAAAATAAAATCAAGGTACGTGTTCGCGCAACTTTGGCCGATTTTAAAAAAATAATAATTAAGCGTGACAAATTTTGTACACGTACGCGTGACTTTGACCAAATAATTCTAACATTAAGGGATATTAATTATGTACATGTATGCGTGACGTGGTGTTTTAGCTCACTAAAAATATGAGTACACGTACGCGTGACTCGTTTCAGATAATATCACCACTACGAATAATAGAGTAATTAGAAGCGGTAAAAGATAAATACACATAGGTCCTAAACTAAGTAATTAGGTTAATAAGCCAAGTATGAATCATTAAGCGACCGTGCTAGAACCACGGAACTCGGGAGTGCCTAACACCTTCTCCCGGGTTAACAGAATTCCTTACCCGGTTTTTTGGTTTGCAGACAATTAAGACAGAGTCAAAATTCCTAGATTTTTGGGATTTTTAATAAATAAATGGTGTCCCGGAACACCGTAAAAAATCCGGGTGGCGACTCTGAAAATAAAACAAATAATCCCAAAAATCGAATAATGTCACTTAAAGTGGAAAAACTCCCTTAATACCCTTACCGGCCAAAAAGGAGGTATGACAGCTCTGGCGACTCTGCTGGGGATAGAACCCAGAATCTCTGGTTCAAGGTTCAAGAATTCGAGCTTGTTAATGTGATTTTACTTGGCTTTTCTGGTTGTTGATATTACTGTATTTCTATGCCTAATGTGTTAATTTTCACTCATTTACCGCTTGGATATTATTTGAATGGTATTTAAATTGCCTTCTTACACCTCCCTTCCGAATCTTCTAAAAATTGGTGCACACGTTCATGTGGCCCGCCTTTCTGTTAGAGGTCATACCAAGTAAGAAATACGGGGATGGACTAGCCACTAGGCCGGATAGCCTTTCGTGCTACCGGTACGTCGCTCCCACCCCGACTCGATTGTTCGCTCGGGTAAACCAGGTCTAGAACAAAAACCCCAGGTTGAAACCTAGAATGACAAAACCACATGCTGGATCCCTAGTAGGAACGCTTATTTGCATCATGTGAATTTTTGACTTAGGGGACTCAACACAGGGGTTGGGTCCGTCTAGGACAGGTGTACCTGAAACAAAAAGACCATCCTGATGCATCCTACCTGCTATGTGCACATTATTTGTCTCGGTTTGTTGTTGAACGACTAAAGAAAGAAAGAAAAAACAATAGAAAAACCAAGAGTGAGGGAGGATAGAAATTTACCAGTTGTTTTAAAAAATACCTGATATTTGAAAAATACCTCGAAACTCTGCCAAAAATTTTTAAAAAAAAAAAGAGGGGAAAAGGGGAATTTCAAAGTAATTGCAAATGAGGAGAAAATTTCAAAAGAAGTTCAAAATAAATTCAAATTTTTTTTCTAGTTATGCCAAAATTGGGAGAACTACGCGGGTCTGATTCTCACCGGATGTGAGATACGTAGGCAAACCTCATCGGTTCCAGCCCCTATTTTTACAAAAATCCAAAAAAAAATTCCTTTATTTCCTTCGTTAGAAGTCTTTTTTTAGAAAATCTCAAATCAAGTAATAAGAAATTCTTTTTAAAAACCCAAAAAATATTTTCTTCGTAGAAACCTTTCATTAAAAAAGAAAGAAGACAAATCAATTCAAAATCCCAAAAAATATTTTCTACCTTTTATTTTTCACAATTTAAAAAACAAAATCGAAAAAAAATATATTTTCCTTTACTTTCTTCTATGGAAAGTCTTTTTTTGAGACCCACTTTTCAAAAATCCAAAAAAAAAATAATAATAATGTTTCCTTTAATTCCTGCTTTAGAAGTCTTTCCTTAAAAATTCCAAATAAAACAACCAAAAATATTTTCTTTCATTTTAGAAGTCTTTCATTTAAAAGAAAAATCAAATCAAAATCCAAAAAATATTTTTCTATCTATTTTTTAGAAGTCTTTTCACTGTCCCACAACCAACAATGGTACAGAAGAAAAGTGTTGAGTCACAATTTGCTACCCATCAAGAACAATACCATTCTCTTGAGTACCACTCATACCTATTGAATCTTCCTGCAAAGATTGAGAAGCCCGCCCGAAAAATGGCACAGGAGGAAATGGCCCAAAAAGTGAATATCTTAGAACGACAACTGAAAAACATGCAAGGGTTGGCAGGTCAGAAGAGTATTGCCTTCAACGATCTATGTATGTTCCCCGATGTTTGTTTGCCACTTGGTTTCAAGACTCCCAAATTTGAAAAGTATGATGGACATGGAGACCCCATAGCCCACCTTAAAAGGTATTGCAATCAACTAAGAGGTGTGGGAGGAAAGGAAGAATTATTGATGGCTTATTTTGGGGAAAGCCTTACGGGGGTAGCCTATGAATGGTTTACTGATCAAGACACATCTCGCTGGTATATCTGAGATGACATGGCTCAGGCTTTTGTCAAACAGTTCCAATACAACATCGACATCGCCCAGACCGCAATTCCCTTTTAAACCTGAAGAAGAAACCAACTGAAAGTTTCTGGGAATATGCCATTAAATGGAGATAGCAAGCAGCTAGAGTTAAGACACCCATGGATGACCACGAGCTAATCACTGTCTTCCTTCAGGCTCAAGAGTCAGATTATTTTCAAAACATGATGTCCGCAGTTGGCAAATCCTTCTCGGAAGCAATCAAAATGGGAGAAATGGTTGAGAATGGTCTTAAGACAGGCAAAATTATAAGCCAAGCAGTTCTCAAAGCCGCAACTCAGGCTGTCCAAATTGAATCTATAATTTTAGTGACACGAATGAGATTGATGAAGAAATCATGATGACATCAGGATCGAGAAGAGGTCCTAAGAGAACATCTCAAAGGTATAAGCAGCTCCATCAGGTTTCCCATGACTCCTCTGAGCACTACTATTCACCTCAAAACCCACAATACTCTTTTACTCCACCTGAGTATGTTGTCCAGTCACCAAGACACACCAGAAAGCGAGCACTAGCATCGAAAAATCTCCATCACACTCCACAAAATTTCCAAGTGCCCTATAACCCACATCCAAGCAAGGGGTATAGAGGAGAACAAAGGTTGAATGATAATTTTACACCAATAGGAGAGTCATATGCAAGTTTGTTTGAGAAATTAAAGCATTATGACATGATTGCACCCATTCCTCCAAATCATGTGGATCCATGTGCAAGAAGCTTTGACCCTTCTAAAAGGTGTGAATACCATTCCAATGCCCAGGGGAACGATGTTGAAAGTTGTCGAGATTTGAAAAGAAAAATAGAAAGGATGATCCAGGAAAATCTGATTGTGATCCAAGACAGTGACACCCAGAATATCACGTAGAATCTTTACCTGCATATGATGATTCACACTTTGTGGGGATGATGCGTGGTGACAGGGAGTAGAGAATCCTCTCAGGAACTTGCTGACTGAAGTTAATAATTTTGAAATTGGAGAAGGCTCTGCTGATTCTGATGAGCAAATTTGTGGCTAAATGTCAAGCTTAGCAATTGAAAAGTCATTCCCTCCTCACTAGGAAGGAATATTGGTAGCTTGTTTTGATGTTTTTCTATTATCTGGGTTATTTCAAGGTTATGATTCAGGTTTTATTTGTTTTATTGAGTCAAACCCTTCTATCCCTCTGTCCTGTTTGTGTCAGTCTTGTCTGTTTGTTTTATTGTTGTTTTCATTATCCAGGTTATTTTAGGGTTGTAACTTGGATTTTAGGTTATTTGTCTTGTTGTTTACTCGATGAAATACAATTTGTCCTTTTGTGTCATTCCATGCATAGTTCTTTTCACGCTAGTTCTAGTGACATGACATGCATGCGGAAATTTTGGCCAGATCTTAAAAAACGGATTTTGTCTTGGATGAGATAAGTGAGTAAGAGACACTTTTGAGGATGAATAAAGAGTTGAAATACTTTGGAATTAAGGTCGAGTAAAATTCACTTTCAAATTATTGTGAAGATCGGGCTTGAGGATTTTTTATCAATTGAAGCTTGGTCGAAAGTTTGACATTAATGGACGGAAAGTGTCTTTCGACCACGACACCAAGAAAATAGACATGTTCATCAATGCTATGATCGTAAAAAGATAATATTTTTTGGCGTTCTCGAGGCCGGGAGGCCCTTTTTCTGCTACCCAAACACTCTATACCCTTTGTTACCCCTTTTGAGCCGGTGTCAATTTTCTTTGACCACCCTTTTTTGGAATCAAGTTTAAAGTTAAAGGTAAAAAATGAAAATGAAAAAAAAAATGAAAAGAAATGTCCATGCCCCAAGAGTACAAGCTGGGGCAACTCTTAGAAAGTTAAAATAAATAAAAAAAGAGGAGAAGAGAACAGTCAAAGTCCATGCCCTCAGAAAATAAAAGCTGGGCCAACTTGTTTAAAAAAAAAAGAATAGTCTAAGATCTATGCGCCCCGAAAAATAGAAGTTGTGGCAGTTTGTTTTGAAATAAAAAAGAGAGAAAAGAAAAGAAAGAAAGAAAAATGAGAATAAAAAATGAGAAAAAGAAAGAAAGATGAAAATAGTTAGGTCAGATATTTGAACTACGTTAGACCTGATTCCTTAGAAAAAAAAGGATACGTAGGCAGCCTTACACGGTACGGTCCAACCAAATAAAAGAAAAAAAAAGGGAAAAAGAAAAATCCAGAAAAAATCCCCAGTAGCTATAACTGGGGCAGAAATTTTATTTCACTTTAAAAAGAGTCGATTCCAAGAGTTGTAAGTTTATAACCCCTCATTCTGAGTCTACTTTAAGCCTTCATGCCAACCCTCATTTCCAACTCTATCCAAAAACCTTCCAAATAAAGACCTCCTGATATGCCTTGAAGAATGTCAAGAGAAGCATGCAATGAACAACGGTTGTTACGCGACATAGAACACAGTCAGTTGCTCACGCCAGAAAGCATGGAATGAGCAATAGTTGCCACACGACATAGAAAACTGTCAGGTTGCTCACAAAAGAAAACGAAAAGAAAAATAAAAGAAAAAATGAGAGAGTCTTACTAGTGAAAACCCTCACGGGCACTGTAAGGCGATGGTAAGTAGAGATAAATAAATGAGAGAGACTTGTTGGTGAAAACCCCTCGTGGCACCACTAGTCGAAAGTGAGTCGTGAAGCTGATGCAAAGGATTTGGCACGAACAAGCCCGACTTCAAAGTCATAAGAATGATAAAAGGAAAGATTTGGTCAGTTTGATAGATCGGTCATTAATTCCAAAATGCATGTCATGATCATTAAGGCTAGTTACCGCAAAATAAAAAAATTAAAAAAAAAAAGAGAAAAAAATAATAACTCTTCCTTCTGTCCTTCCGACAGGGGCATTTCTTGTTAATACTTGTTTCTTTGCGTCATTGTGTCCTTCACTCTGAGTCAGTCCTTGTCAAAACGAGCAAGAAAATATTAAAAATTTTCTATCAGCTTTTCAGTTGCACAAAAGTGAATTTGGCCAACAACTCGGTTTTTACAGTCAACACGAATTGAGAATTAATGCAGGGGCATCCCCCAAAATATCCTTGTCAGCCTACTTGGCGCAAGCAAAGATAACTGGTGATTCCCTTTGACAGTTAAATTGCTCCAAAAGGCAAAAAGTCATCCAAGATATCAGAAAAGGTTGCCTAAGCAAAGATATCCTGTTGGGATAAGGCTGATTGAGCCACAAATACAAATGGAACAGAGTGTGAAACAATCAGGGTTGATGCAGAGCAAAAGTCTCATGAAACCGACTCAAGCTGATCGAGCAAAAGCCAAGCTGCTCAGGATTCAAGGCCACAAACCGACCACCACTTTCAAAACTGACAAAATTTTCTTTGTTTGAAACAGGAACAAAGCAGTGCAAAAGTTTGCTCAAAGACACAAAAAATAAGAAGAGAAGAACCGACAAAGGTAAGTTTCTCAAATCCTTGCCTTTATCTGTGTGCATAAAATCTTGCCATTGCTCTTCGAATTTTCCCCCTGGAATAAAATGTCCTAGTCTGATGAATTTTCTGCTAGGATTGAAATCTTAGTCTGATGAATCTTTCTCCTAAGATACCAAAAAAAGAACTAGTCTAATGAATTTTCTCCTAGGACAGGAATCTTGGTCTGATGAATCTTTCTCCTAAGATAATAATAATGAAAAAAAAGGACCTAGTCTGATGAATCTTTTTCCTCGGATCGAATCTTAGTCTGACGAATCTTTCTCCTAAGATAGAAGACCTAGTCTGATGAATTTTTCTCCTAGGATCAAAATCTTAGTCTGATGAATCTTTCTCCTAAGATAACCAAAAAATGACCTAGTCTGATGAATCTTTCTCCTAGGATCGAAATCTTAGTCCGATGAATCTTTCTCCTAAGATAGAAGACCTAGTCTGATGAATTTTTCTCCTAGGATCAAAATCTTAGTCTGATGAATTTTTCTCCTAAGATAATAATAAAAAACAACTAGTCCGATGATTCATTCTCCTAAGATAAGAAAACCTAGTCTGATGAATTTTCTCCTAGGATAATTTAAAATAAACAAAAAGAAGTCCTATTTTTTTTTTAAAAGTTTGTTCATGCCTCAGAAAATAAGCGTTGGGGCAATTTGTTTAAAATAATGAATTTCTCATTAAAAATAAAAAATAAAAAAAATTAAAAAACAAAAATCCTTCTTGGTTCGTTTTAGCATAGGGTATACACTCCTTGGTTGATGCCAACATAGGGTATACACTCCCTAGTTGATAATTTTCCAACATAGGGTATGCAACCCCTAGTTGATTTTATTTACCAACATATGGTATACACTCCCTAGTTGATGCCAACATAGGGTATACACTCCCTAGTTGATAATTTTCCAACATAGGGTATGCAACCCCTAGTTGATTTTATTTACCAACATATGGTATACACTCCCTAGTTGATGCCAACATAGGGTATACACTCCCTAGTTGATGATTTTCCAACATAGGGTCTCCAATCCCTAGTTTATGATTTTCCAACATAGGGATTTCACTCCCTAGTTGATGCCAGCATCGGCTGATGCCGACATAACTCGATGCCAACATAGGGTCTTCATTCCCTAGTTTATGCCGGCATTACCCGATGAATCTCATTTCTAGACACCGGCATAACCCAGTGATCTTTTCTTGACGACAACATAACCTGTCAATTCTCTTTCAACATAGGGTCCCCAACCCCTAGTTGATTTTACCTTTGGGCATATGGTATCCACTCCCTAGTCTACAATAACTCCGGGTACACTGTTCCCGGCTTTCCATTGCTTTCAATAATAAAGTAGCATAGATTTCGTTACAATAACTCACGAAATTTTCCTAGTGAAAACTGTGGCAGAAAATTTCGTTCGTTTGTTTTGATTCTGCGCAGGTTACAATGGATTTAAAACGACCATAAGAAGAAGTTTTGATCCAGAATAAAAGAAAAAGAAGAAAAAGAGTTGAACCCCAAAGTGCAGAAGCGGGAAAGACGTGGACTATTCAGGACGAGATTGAAGTCATCCGTTCTGTATATCCTGCCTGGATCCGAAAAGCTGAAGGAGATCTAACCAACACCTACAACGAACAAGCATCAAGATTCAGATCGGAGTCTGTATAAACAAGCAGCCAAGATTCAAGATCAAGCTTCAGAAGACCCAGAGATATGAATCTTGTAACTCGTAGCTGATAGGCTTAGTTAGTCTTATTCATTTGGATTTTGATGTAATATCAGGACCATGAACCGGAGCCTCGGGCGGAACCTCGCTCGACTCTCGAACTCATCACTCCGAAACTTCCAGAACTACACTGACCTGATTCTTTTATAGCCAAGGATATGTAGGCAACCTCCGAAGCAAGGTTCGGGTAAACCTTTTTCAAAATGCTTCCAAATGGAGTACCAAACGGGCAAACATTGCTCGTGGTTTCTCACTTTATCTTTGCCCGAAAACTCTACATGTTCTCGAGCAAAGAGGGGCAGCTGTGAACACCCAATTTTTGCCCCGCATGGAAATTACTCCTAAAAATAATCAAAAAATAACTTTTAATAAATTTTAGGAACTTTTCTTTATTTAGTTGCATTTCATGCATGTTTAATATTTTAAAATCATAGAAAAATCATAAAAATTGTCATATTTTTTCATTTCATGTAATCTTAGGTTTAATTCACATTTTTTAGAAATTAATTACCCTTTAATTGATAGATTAATATATAAAAGTCAAAAAAAATATACATTAGCTTAATCAATTAGTTTATTTAATTAGTTAAAATGTTAATTAGGTCGTTTTGATAAAAGAAATTTAATTAGTAGTAAGATGACTATTTTTGAAAGATAAAATTTGCCCTTGTTTCAAATTGGCCTAATTTCAGGGCCCAAAATCCCAGACCCAACCAAATTCTCCACATTCCAACCCCAATCCCTTGTCTATATAATAGGGACATACATTGAGATAGCAAGAGAGGGAGAGAGAGCATCGGCTCCACCCAATCTCTAAGGAAGCCATCCACATCCCACCAATTCTCCAACAACATAGCCGCTCATCTCCACAACTGAAATCGATTTCTCAATCTGTATATAGACTGATTCCATTATTTAATCACAAAACCAATGAGAAAATACAGAAGTTGCCTCTAGAACTTTGCAAGGATAAATTCTTGGGCAAAATCTCACCAACAACGTTAATATTTGAAATCAACTACAAATCATTTGCAGCACACTCTAATTAGAAGTCATTCTCTTTCAATTTGGGTCATAGCGGAAGATATCGGGGTTTAGCTTCTTCTAATTTTTGATTTCGAAACCACGGAATCCGATGGAGTTTGCTTGAGGTTGCGTTCAGATTTCAGGCCGAGTTCGAATATCTGTTGCCGTCGAGTTTTTTTTTTGGGTTCCGGGTTTCCACTCATATACCGCTACTGTAATTGGAAAGGTTGCCAATCTTCGAGGTCAATTTCTTAATCTAATTTTAAATTTCCTCTCAGTTTCCTCGTTATTAGGCTTCGACCATGGTGATTGTTGTGTGATTGTTCTGCTTGTTTCATTGTTTGTTTGAAAACTTTATTAATTTGGCTCATTTATATTAAAGTTTTCATTAATGCAGTATTTGGAAACAAACATGAATTTGTTAGTTTTGTATTTACTTAGTTGTGCCAACTATATTATTTATTTTTGAATTGGTTTTGGGGGTGTTGGATTAAAAGTTAGTATGAATTTGCTATCACTTGATTACTGGTAGAAACATTCATTTTTGGTAAGTATTTTGGACACCACCGTACAATTGAGAATAGGCATGGCTTCGTGCAAGAATTTTAATTAGAAACATGGGTAGTCAAACTTTAGGATTTTCGACGTGCACGTCACATAGTTATGAGTTCAGGAATTAAAACCTAAGTATGCATTTGCGCGATTTTGACCAAGTTTTTCTCAAATAATTAAGCGTGAAAAATCATGTACATGTACGCGTGATATGATTTAAACGCAGATTATTAAAATAAAATCAAGGTATGTGTTTGCGCGACTTTTGCCGATTTAAAAAAAAAAAAATTAAGCGTGACAAATTGTGTACACGTACGCGTGACATGATTTAAGGGCCAATTTTCTAAATAAAATCAAGGTACACGTTCGCGTGACTTTGACCAAATAATTCTAACATTAAGGGCTATTAATTATGTACATGTATGCATGACATGATGTTTCTCTTTTCAGATAATATCACCACTACGAATAATAGAGTAATTAGAAGCGGTAAAAGATAAATACACATAGGTCCTAAAATAAGTAATTAGATTAATAAGCCAAGTATGAATCATTAAACGACCGTGCTAGAACCACAAAACTCGGGAGTGCCTAACACCTGGTTAACATAATTCCTTACAATTAAAACAGAGTTAAAATTCCTTAATTTTTGGGATTTCTAATAAATAAATAGTGTCCCGGAACACCGTAAAATATCCGGGTGGCGACTCTGAAAATAAAATAAATAATCCCAAAAATCGAATAATGTCACTTAAAGTGGAAAATCTCCCTTATTACTCTTACCGGCCAAAAAGGAGGTGTGACAATCCCGAACCCAAAATATAAAACTATCTTTATTTGAGAGTATTTTAGCCCGTTGTGGGGACTTGCTGATGAGAATTCAAATTTAATCAGGTCTCGATGTGAGTACCTTTGGCAGTCGATACTCAAATAATTAGGTTCACCTAGAGACATACTTAAATGGATGACTTATGAATTATCCAACATAACTTCATAATGTTGATAATATTTATAGTTTTAAACTTTAGCAAACAAATATAAAATAATCTTATTTATGCATAGAACGACCAACATTTCAAGTCATCATATATACACAACCTTTTTGTTCATCTTTTCTATCAACTTACCTCTTCGCATTTTTCACATGGCATTACTAGTGATGTTAGGCTAAAAGTTCATATCTTTGCATATAAATTGTCTTGCATTATGCTTCAACCTTGTTAAGTTTTGTGCAAATATTTGTGACTAAAGTTTATTAATGATATTTTTATGCGTAGAGCTCAATCAGAGGTGATATGGAAGGATTGTACATAAATTGAAGCTAAAATGGAGAAATTTAGAGGAGTATGATTTTCGGCGTCCAGGTTTGAGCCAGACACAATTCAAAAAGCAAAATACAACACTAAACAGAGTTGGGCGCCCAGCTTTGCACCAGGCGCGATTCAAAACGTAGAATCGGGAAACTTTTCCTATTTCGGCTAAAACTTTGTAGTTTCAACCCTACACACCCCCAACATGTATAAAAGGGGTTCTAAGCTTCTTTTTTTCAGGTGGGAGGGGGGGGGGGGGGGGGGGGGGGGGGAATTACTTTTGGGTTAGAACACCTAAGGAGGCAAGAATACACTGGGAGCAAGGAGGAAGATTCAACCACGAGTTTTTTTCCCTTTCTTCTTCTTCCTATTTTTCATTGTTGGTTATGAATTTTTGTATTGTGTTTTCACATACTCTTATGAATAACTAGTTTATTATTTAGAGTTTTGATGGAACCTTTTGGAGGATGAAGTCCCGTAATATGTCAATTGTAACGACCCAGCCGTTCATTTTGAGTATTATAGCCCCATTCCCCTATTTATTGCTTATTCCATGCTCATTTGTTGTTATGTGACTTGTCGGGGTAGTTGGTTTGGTTCCGGGGATGTTTCAGCATGAATTGGGATACTTAGAACCAAGATTTGGAAGTCTAAGTTGAAAGAGTTGACCGGATATTGACTTAAGTGTAAATGGCCCTGGAATGGAGTTTTGATAGTTCTGATAGTTCCGTAGGGTAATTTTGGACCTAGGAGTGTGCATGTATATTGATTTGGAGTTCCGTAGGTGATTTCGGATTGAATTGGCGAAAGTTGAAAAAATAAAAGTTTGACCGAGAGTTGACTTTATGGTTACCGAACTAAGATTTTTGTTACGAAAGACGGAATAGGCATGTTGTTTCCTTTATGATTTGTGTACAAAATTTGAGGTTAATCAGAGTTTGTTTGGTATGTTTCGGCATTAGTTTTGGAAGTTAGACGTTCATTAGGCTTGAATCAATGCGCGATTCGTGGCTTTAGTATTGTTTGATGCGATTTGATGCTTCGATCGAGCTTGTATGATGTTTTAGGACTTGTTGGTATGTTTGGTTGAGGTCCCGGGGACCTCGAGTGTAATTCGGATCATGTTCGACACATTTTGAACCTTGAAGAACTGCTGACTTTTTTGTTGTTGGTTTCCTTATACGCGTTCGCGAGAGAGGTCTCGCGTTCGCGAAGAGTATCTGGGAGGCAGGTAAAGATTGTTATTCGCGTTCGCAAGAGAGTATCATGTTCGCGAAGGTTTGGGGAAATTGTGCATGGCGATCGCGAGAGGGAGCTCGCGTTCGCGTAGAACGATGCGGCCGGCTTGGGCACCAATCCTTAAGTTTTCGTGTTTGCGGTCAGGGGGACTCGTTCACATAGGCAGAGATCTGTGAAGCATCATGTTAGCGAGGGAGCCTACGCGTTTGCGTAAGAAGATTTTTTGGTCAGTTGAGTTTAGTGCTTCGCGAACGCGAGGCACTTTCCGCATTCGCGAAGGAGGACATCTAGGTAGAATATAAGATTTCATAACAAGGGTTAGAGTAAAATTTCATAATTGGACTTTGGGAGCTTGGATTGAGGCGATTCTTGGTGGGATTTTCAAAAAATTGATTGGGGTAAGTGATTTTAACTCGGATTTGATTAATATACATGAATCTACTATTATTATCTTTATTAATAATAATAATAATATACATGAATCTATTATTATTATTATTATTATTATTATTATTATTATTATTATTATTGTTATTGTTATTGTTATTGTTATTGTTATTGTTATTGTTATTGTTATTGTTATTGTTATTGTTATTATTATTGTTATTGTTATTGTTATTGTTATTATTGTTATTATTATTATTGTTATTGTTATTATTATTATTATTATTATCATCATCATCATCATCATCATCATCATCATCATCATCATCATCATCATCATCATCATCATCATCATCATCATCATCATCATTTCATTAGTGTTTTGGGTAGGAAAAATTGGAGAAAATTATAGAAACTTCATAGGCTTTAACAATAATAATAACAGAAAAGATCAAGTCTAACCAAGGCCCCAACATCGGGAGTCAACTGTCATGAGCATCTAAAGGAGTAAATACACTGTATGTTATCATGTCTTTGCTAATACAAGTCCAGAAAAATACGATAAATCTATAAAATAGGAAAGGAAAAAGGCACGTTGTGGATGCCAAACAACTACCTCTATCCTCGATCAGGCTCCAAAGCAAGTGGAAGTCAGCTAGCGCTCTGACCCGGTACCTGGATCTGCACACAAGGTGTAGGGAGTAACGTGAGTACGCCAACTCAGAAAGTAACAACCATAACTAAAGACTTGAGTGTAGTGACGAGCATTTAAACTTTATAATTTCATATAATAAGTGCCAGTGAAGGTAAATAGATCAAGTCAAAGTCTACATTTACCAAATATTTCAAAAACTCCAGCTTTCCGCTTAATCTTGTACAAAATATTAGTTCAACAATTATCAAAGAGGCTCAGTGTAAAGAAGAGTGAAAAATAATAGTTTCATAAATAATAGGGTCTCAGGCACAGTGTCACTCGTGAATAAAGCCTCTCAGTCACTCGTGACTCCGCTAACATAAGTAAATGCTCACACTCATCACTCTCACTCAACAGGTACCATGTATACACATAACCGCTGTGGCGTGCAGCTCGATCCATATAACATATGCTGCGGCTGATGTGCCGGAGAATTTTGGCACATTTAATACCATATTGCTTAGATTAGGGCTCATTTCAAGAGCATTTACTCTTATTAATCGTAGAATTTTGGTATTTTGCAGTACACAAGGTGTGAACACTCAAAACCATGCAAAAGGAAGTTAAAAGAAGAGAAAAGAGAAGGAAAATGGTCAAATGCGATCGCATCTTCAACATGCGAATCGCATTTCAAACCTGGGGGTCGCATACCGCAACAGAAAGTTGAGTCAAAATTAAGGAGTGAAATGC
>ML281064.1:3949-105158 GCA_005239495.1 Nicotiana undulata
TATGCACGAGGGGACATTCCGTGCCGAGTGTTATTTAATATGCACGAGGGGACATTCCGTGCCGAGTGATTGTGAGGTTATGCACGAGGGGACATGCCATGCCCTTTTTTTTTTCTGTTCATTATCTGTTTGAGAAGCTATATTTCTGCCGTGTCTTTACGTTTCATTTATTACCTTGTACTGCCGTGTTAGCATACTGTTACCCTATCTCCCCAGCATGTTTCTCCCCGTATCTTTCTTACCTGCTTATTTATGTTGTCATCTTTCCTGCTATTATAGAAAATTACACAGGTACATATGTAGTGTTGGTCCTAGCCTCGTCACTACTTCGCCGAGGTTAGGCTCGACACTTACTCAGTACATGGGGTCGGTTGTACTGATGCTACACCTGCACTTCTTTATGTTGTGCAGATTACGCAGCCGGACCCGGGGATCACTGACGATCAGAGCATCTCATCCCGCCATACAGGAGACTCGAGGTAGACCCGCAGACGTTCGTGGGCCTTGACGTCACCTTCTACTTTCCACTTTCAGCTTATGTCTTATTTTGTAGTTCAGAGACAGTCATATGTATTTATTAAGACCTTTTGTTGTAGTAACCTCTTAGATAGTCCGTGAGTACGTGACACCAGTTCTGGGATTTGTTTACGAGTTTCATTTCGAAAATGCTATGTTGCACTTTAGTTATCTTGTTATTATTTGTTGTTAATGAGTTTTAATTACTTCAAACGTTTGCTGGTCTAGCGGGTTCAACGTTAGACGCAGTCATGGCCCGAAGGTGGGATTTCGGGCAGTGACACCTTATTTTTTCAAAATCAAAATACAAAATACGGTCCTAAATAAAGTTAGGTGACGTCTTTCTGCCTAAATAACCAAATTGTCCCAACGGGGCGCCGGAAGGATATTTTTGCAAGAATAGCCGCCTGTGGTCTTTTCCAACAAACTAATGACCCAATTAGCCAACACCACCCTAAAAACTTCACTACCCGAAGTGTTGAAAGGCCTTATTTGCAAAGATGGTCAACTTTTCAATTTGATTATGAATATTTTTGCAAAAATAGCACTTTTTCTTTACCTTTGGTCAAAAATAAATTATGGATTTGTTTTTTTAATCAAATAACTTAAATAAATGTGCAAGATGAGCACTGTAAAAAATATTCCCTTTAGAGCTGTCAAGGAAATTCCTGTGGGACTCCATATGTGGTGGAGGGACCTGGGGGAAGTCAGTACAAAGTCCGCGATAAAAGCTTTGGGCGGACTCACTGGTCTTTAAACGATTAAGCCAGGTGGACATCATTGAAGCTTTAATATCATTTTGGGACCCCACTCACAATGTGTTCCATTTTTCGGACTTTGAGTTGACACTCACGCTAGAGAAAATAGCGGGGTATGCTGGCCTCAGTGAAAATCTCAGGAGTCGATATACAGTAGCTCCTAGGGTTGTGACTCCTCACAAGTTCCTAGACCTGCTAAACATCACTCGTGAAATCCAAGATCCGTACCTATCTGAGGGGTTCTGCACTTTCTACTTCCTATACAGTCGTTACGGAGATCCTCGGGGTTATGAAGCTGATAACACTGGTCTGACTCACCATAAGAACCAAGCTAAATGGGAGGCCCACTACTGGAAAATTAGCCTATCGCAACAGACGGTAAACCGTTGCAACAGACAGGTAAACCGTTGCAATAGATTTATTGGAAAGGTTTAGCAACCGTTACATCGACTTCCGTGCCAATAGACTTTAGAGTAACGGTTCATGCAACGGTTACCAAAACCATTCCTTAAGGCGGTCTATTGCAATGGTTGTTCCCCTGTCTGAAGGAACGAGTATTTATTTCCAGTTGTAACGGTTCCAAACCATTACCATAGATGATATAAAAACGGTTGAAAACCATTACCATATAATTTAATGCAACGGTTATATAAGCTATGGCAACATTTATTCTAACGGTTTCATTACGCTACTGTAACAGTTTTATTTATTTTGCAACGGTTTTAACTACCCATTGTATCAGTTTGTTGCACATTTTGGAACGATTCTTAAGACCTAATGGAATGGGTTTAAAGACCTGTTGGAACGGTTCTTTAGACGTTTTTGAACAATTCGTAAGACCTATTGGAACGGTTTGCAAGACCTGTTGGAACGATTCTATTGCACTATTATGCCCTTGCTGTAAATGAATATTTAGAAATATAATAATTTGTAATAACCTGAGATTTATATAAATAAAAAAGATAAAACACTTCATAGTCTATATTCTCTGCATAAAACCAAAATGTTTTAATCCAATCACATATGAACACTTCAAGAGTTAGAGTAACTTTCAAATGTTGATAACAAAAGATTCCTAGAACATAGACAACAATTCAAATGTTAATAACAAAAGATTCCTAGAACATAGACAACAATTCAAAGTTCTTAAGTAAGGTCTAGATTTTCACAATCTCCATCTTCCCTTTCTTTAATTGCTCCACCTACAAAAGAGGATAAATAAAGTCATTATCCTTCAAAGTATCATAATAATAGATTAATTATATATTCTTTTAACACATTGGGACAGGAAGACGTGAGAATCATCACTAAGAAAAAGAAAGACATGGCTTCCAAATTCTTGGTTAAGCTATGCTTTGGTTCTTCCTTAAATAACTCACTCTATACTTGGTAGCAACCTCCATGCTGCAGTCTATACATATGCATGTTTTTGCGATATGGAGCTGTTAAAGCTTGTAGGTGATGACTATTGTAGGTTCTGTAGCAAGTGGAATTAGAGGACACCACAGTTGAGTGGAAGTTCCTAAAGTATGTACAGGAGCCCGAATTTGGACCAGGATTTCCAGTAAAGACAGTCTACATCACTGGAACTTTGGGTCCTAAAGATGGTATGTCGTCATTCATAACCCATTAGCAATCATGGATGCCATATCATTTGGGGAAAAATGCAAAGCAGAATAGCAGATTTATCAGGATGAAACTATGTAGAAGAGTATTTATAAGTGGTCCTGAAGAAGTAAAACCACTTGGCAGTACCATGCCTACACCCGAACCACAAAAAATTGTGGTTCGAAATTTATCTCTAATTCCGAAATAAAGACACAAGTGTGGAATTACATCTAGCAAGTTATAAGGGGTAATGACCCATGTAGCTCTTTAAGTTGGACTAAAGCAAGCTCAAATTCGGAGGCTACTGATTCTCTTTAGTAAGACTATAATGTAAGACTAGCTGAATAACAACAACAATATTCATATCAATACATGAAAGAGGTAAGTCAAACATAAACGGAGTGAAGTCAGTCAAACCTTTTAATTTGCATGATTGTCAAGAATGTAACATTGTAACTCATATTGAACATATATTGAGTTCTGCAAGTGGATGAGCACTACTCACTTTTAGCTTTACAATTCGGACATATTCATAATTCAAACACCAATAGGACTCACTTTTAACAAATTGGAAGGTTGACCAGAGAAAGACACAACAGATAACCCAGGGGAAAGTCTCATATATATATATCCATGAAGAAATGCATTATATGCCTTCATTCATGGATATTCAAGTAGCAAATGAATATGATTTCCCCATCTTACTTCACACAAATGACAAACCAACAAAACAACATAACAGAATGTCAAAACAACAGAAGTCAAACAACAGAACATGCAGGTACAGAAGAAACGACCACAAAATGAATTTCATACTCAGCCATAACATAAGTTTCTATGCCCAGAAATTATCTGTTGCGAGATAAACTATTCTTGAATAAGTTTAAGTGAAACTTTAGAAAAGAACCATAATAGTCAATTCTAAATAAGTTTAAGTGAAACTTTAGAAAAGAAGAAGAAGGAGGAGAAGAAGAAAGAAAGAAAGAAACAAAGATAGACATACTGACCTTGATTATTACTCCCAGTAGATAGACGATTGATTAGTTGCACATCAGCTTGTTGTGCAGAGGAAGCTTCTCCAGGTGAACGAGCATTGAAACCTAGCATGCTGGGATCAACCCGTAAATCTGGATTCAGATGCTTGAGTTGTGAAATGATGTTAACTGCAACTTGTAGTTCCATGGCATCTTTCTGTGCATTGAACTTTTCCTGCAATCTTTGCTGCATCCTTTCTTCCATTTCCTCCAATTTTTGCTGCATCACCTCATCAGTAGAACTTGAGGGTGCAAAATCTCCCATTTTTATTTTTAAAGAAGTCTTGGTAACCCCACGTCCATACAATCTTAGGCGACCTGGATGCTCAGGTCCCATGACTGATGCAAATGCATCAACTGATTGACTGCCATCTTCACTTTCTTGCGTTGATTGTATTCTTTCCATTTCAGCCTACAAGACCAAATTGAGTCATTATTAAATCAGAAAGTATATGACACTGAGTCAATAACTAAGAAAAAACAAATGATAACAACAAATTTTAAATTAATAACTCGTACAATTTTATTAAAAGTATCCGCATACGAGGCCTTGTAAACTTGATCAGATTTTCTTTTTCTTGTAGCCACAAAGATGTCCTTGCTTGATAGAGGCTCAGAAGTTTCTTTCTTTTTTTCCTGATTATATAAAAAGTGGTATAAATTTAATAAGTTCATATTTAAAATAATAATAAGAAAGAAAATATCAAACCTCGCATATTCGAGCAAAACTTCTTTTGCCAGCAGTGTGTGGCTATTTCAACTTTTTGCGATTCTCGGTATTGGTTTGGGACATTTTCTACAAATCAGCCAGTGACTACAGAGTTAAGTGATTTCTAATTAAACATAAACCAGACATTTTCAGCAAATCAAGGGACAATACTTAGTTTTACCTTGTAGGCATCAGAGTTCAAATAAATAAGAAGATCCCTAAGTTGAGATTCAGGAACATCAACCGGCCTTTTCTCCATTCGAAGCTCGTCATTCTCATAGGCTTTATAATTGTCGTTATATAATTGATTCTTATACGTTCTCCAAGCATTTTGAATTGAATCAAAAACCCACCTTTTTGAAGCATCAGGAATGTCATATTTTCCCTATAAATTTGGTACAACTAGGTTAGTGTAAGAATATGAAATATCTACACAGAATATTGCGAACTTCAAACCTTGATATATTTCCACATATCTTCTTTTGTTTGAAGTTTCCTCCAATTAAACACATTAAGAGGATAAAAGGACGCATTCCTTGCCAATGTGTCGAGGAAGCTACCCAACTCTGCTAAAACATCATCAGTAGGACCTATGGATTGATTGTTCTCGATTAGCACAATTATCTTGCGCTCTTTCCTACAATGAACACTTGGCATTAGAGTTTTTCCTCTTTTTCTTTTTTCGGCAAAAGGACCTGCATTAATATTAAGTAAGAATAATCACCAAAAGTCAATATTGTTTGTTAATTTAATGAAATAAATTTTATTTGTTCTTGCCTTGTTCCTCGGATTGCTCGTTTGTTTCATGATCAGAAGAATCCTCAGATTGTTCATGTACCGTTTGTGAAGTATGAGTGGTGGAATCCAGTGGCAGTTGCTGCAATTGTTCACGTACTGCTTGTGATGCAAGAGAGGTAGAGTTCAATGACTTTTGCTGCACATGTTCATGTACAGTTTGTGTTGGAGGAGAAGCAGAAGGCTGAGGCAGTTGCAACAATTGTTCTTTCACTTGAGCTCCTGATTGCAGAAGTTGTTTTTCAATTAAATTCAGTCGATTCTTATCATTTGTCCTTGTAGCTTGAACAACTCTTTTTGTTTTCAACGATGAAACTTTTTGGTTAAGCAAAGATGTGAGTGATCCGGCTGCAATGCAATTTTTAGCTTTTTGTTTTTACTTGAGTGCCCTTCCTGATTCACGACTATTCAAATTCCTGTCAAACTCAGAAAATTAAATAAGAAATAAGTTTGTTTGATAAGAACAAACTGGCAGTTTGGATAAAAGCTTTGAAGGTAGAGAAAAACATGGATAATTACAAATAACATTTGAAAAATAGAAATTTCACTGACAATTCAAAATATTTCAGGTACACCAAAAATTGTGAAGCCATAGAAACCCATTGACAGTGAGGTAATTGACAATGAATGATCAAGTCAATTATTTGAACAGTATATTACACTTCACTTAATGCTATTCAATCTTTGAAACAGAAACCACAGGTAGCTAAAGTGACAAGCATGTTTGGTGGAACAAGAGAGAAATGTTTTGGCTGCAAGAAAACTGTCTATCCAACGAAAAAGGTAACATCAACAATTAGCAATATTTTTGTTACATAAATCTCCATTACTTTGGCAGATAAACAGAAGAATGGTTATTCTCAAATGAATAGCTATTGATGCTTCACAGATGACCGGGCATTAAAGGAAAAAAAGTAATAACAAGGACAAGAACAACGTTGTGTTAAATAACTCATCAATGTAAAATTGCATTTAGCTGAGAACCATTGGTGAAGCTTCTAAAACAGTCTGATCTATGAACATCCTGTTATTCGTCGAATTGCAGACAATTGAAAGATGGCTAGTCTATGTATTGAATTAAATTAGGCTCAAATTAAGTATAAAGCGAAAACCTATATAGCCACCTGATTACACGAACTCTTTATTTACTTTGATGTACTAGATAGCAATTAGATGTGCTTATATCAGATACTCACCTATAACCGAGTTCATAAAATAATAACCACAATTCGCCTACAAAGAAGGAGTTGCATAGTGTTTCCAGAATGCAAAATTTAAATCCATGCTTTGAAAATGCAAAGAAGGAGTTGTAAGTGTTTCCAGAGGTTTATTGTAACACAATCTTAGCATAGTTGTAAACACGGTTTGTCTAACCGGAAATTAAATTTAGATTTCTTAATGAAGAATTCACCTACCTCTATCAAACACAAATGAAGAATTCTGATTTGCTGATGTATATTAACGTCACCAAGAGCTGCTAAAATATTAGAAGATCCCAAATCCTGCAAAATTGAACCATGTCAGACTAAAATATTAAAGAAAAAAATAAAAAATTATTAAAATTATATAAACAAGAGTAATTATAAAATTTTGATAAAAAAATATTATTACTCACTCTAAACAGAATATATTTAAAAGAATATAAGAAGTTTCTTCTTTAATCATCTGATTCCATCCAGTCACAATCAGTATCATCAAACTCATTCTCCTCTTCCGATGTTTCTATAATTGTATCATATGAATGTTGTGCATTAGATGGAATATCAATGACATCAACGGGTACATCGTCTCTTGTGCATCCAACATCAACATCAACTAAACCACTTAAGGAACCAATGTCATCACTAGGCTCCCTCCAAAATGCGTCTTCAATATTGGGGCAATTCTCTTCCTCTAAATCATATAAATCAACAGGGACTTTATTCCTTGCATAATAAACATCTTTCTCAACAGGATCCTCCACATAAAAAACTCGATAAACTTGTGATGCTAACACAAAAGGGTCATCTGTGCTACATAATTTCTTAAAGTACACGTGGGTTAACCAATATTCATCTATTTTATTACGAAACCAGACGCATCTAAATAGTACAACACTAAAACAACCCCAATAATCAATCTCAATGATATCCTGAATAGCTCCATAATAGATAACCTCACCATCGATGGGAATTTGGTCCCTAGAGCTAGCAAAGCTATCAGTTGTTGCCGATAAAGTCACTCTATTGTTTTGAGTCTTGCATCGAGAATCCTATTCTACGGTATGAAATCGGTATCCATTAACGAAATATGCAGTATATCTTTTGGCGATCGCATTAGGAACTTTAGCTAGCCATCTTACATAATCGGACACTTCAATATTTTTATCTTTCTCAGCAAACCAACTGTTGAATTCCCGACTATGATTTCTTGCCTTTTCCCATGCATTTGATCTACTGTAATTACCAATTAAATTCTTATGTTCTCTGCAATCATGAATATTTCAAGATCAATCATATCATTAAAAAATAAAGTATAGAATAAGTGTTATATAATTTATCTTACTCGATAAACTTTTTCACTTGTTCATCTCCAGTATTGAACATAGCATCTCGATGTGCTTCATAACATAACTGTGGATCCATGTGAAAAGTATTTTTCTTCTTACTTCCAATTGGATTGCCTATAACAAGGAATATGGATGACAAATTTTGAGGGAACTCATCATCTACAATTGGGTATCTACTGAATCTTGTCTTCACGTTGTCATGTAGGTATCTTGAACAAAAAGTCAAACACTCTTCTTCCAAACATCCCTCTGCTATCGATTCTTCTGGAGAAGATCGATTACGAACAAATGCCTTGTATTTACATAGGTTCCTCTCAATGGGATACATCGAACGAAGATGAGTTGGACCCCCAAGCTTAATTTCATTCACCAAATGAATAGGCAAATGTGGAATTATATCGAAAAATGTTGGATGAAAAATCTTTCAAGCTCACAATTTATTTCAACAATTTCAGAGTTTATTTTTTGAAGATCTCTTCGCCTTATGACTTTACTACATATGGATCTAAAAAAATCACCCAACCTAACCACCAATGAAACACTCTTGGACAATATCTGTCTAATAGCAATCTGGAGCAAGTAATGCATTATAAAATGAGCATCATGACTCTTGTACCCTGATATTTTCATCTCCTTCACTTGCACGCGTTCTGAAATATTTGAAGCACAACCTTTTGGTAACTTGGCATTTTTTATGTTGGTACAAAATAAACTTTTCTGTTTTGGTTCCATGTAGAAACAAGCTTTATCCAAACTCAATGTTCCATCATCATCTTCTCTTGGTTGTAACTCCTTTCGTATCCCCATTTCTTGTAAGTCATAGCGAGCATTTACATGATCCTTTGACTTTTTTTCTATTTCCAATAAAGTCCCAAGCAAACTGTCACATATATTTTTCTCGATGTGCATCACATCAAGATTGTGCCTCAATTTGTTACGCGCCCAATATGGCAATTCAAAAAAATAGATCTTTTTTTCCACGGACCCTTGTTATCCCGGGGTCTTTTCTTTTTGCCCTTTCCAAAAACATTGTTGAATTCAAGAAGCTCTTGAAACACTTCTACTCCCAACAAAGGAGTAGGTGCAGGTATATATTCCTCCTTACCATCAAATGACTTCTTATCTTTCCGCAAATGATGATCATGAGGTAAAAATCTTCGATGGCCCATATAACACATCTTATGGCTGTGTTTGCGATATAAAGAGCATGTTTCATAATTACAAGTGGGGCATGCCAACCTCCCTTTGGTGCTCCATCCTGAAAGTATAGCTAATGATGGAAAATCACTAACTATCCACAACAAGGCTGCACGCATTTGAAATGCTTGCTTTGTCTCAGCATCATATGTTTCTATCCCAGTTTCCCACAGTTCCTTCAATTCCGCAATAAGTGGTTGTAAGTACACATCTATATCATTTCCTGGAGATGAAGGGCCTGGAATGATCGTTGACAACATGATATATTCAGGCTTCATGCAAATCCATGGTGATAAATTATAGTTCATTAACATGACATGCCACGTGCTATGAAAAATGCTCATGGTTCGAAATGGGTTGAAACCATGACTTGAAAGACCCAACCTAACATTATGTGGATATTTGGAGAAGTCGTGATGTAGAGAATAAAAATCCTTCCAAGCGTCTCCATCAGCAGGATGCCTCAAATTCCCATCATTAGGTCGTTCATTAGCATGTCATCTCATTGCAATAGCTGTTTCAGGACACATGAATATCCTCTGAAGCCTAGGCTTCATGGGAAAGTACCTTAAAACCTTTGCAGGAACTTTAGCACTTGTATTAGCCAAGGCACGATTAGAACTTTTCCATCTAGAAGACCCACAAACAGAGCAATTATCGGCATGTGCATAGTCATTCAAAAATAGCATGCAATCATTAGGGCATGCATGTATTTTGTCATAATGAAGACCCAAATCTTTTATCATATTTTTAGCCTTATTGAAAGACTCTGGCAGCTTAGCAAGGGAAAATGCTTCTTTTAACAACTCTAACAAGTCTGAAAAGGCTACATTACTCAACCCATGCAAAGACTTAAACAAGTACAACCGGATGGTGAAGCTCAATTTACTGAAGTTTTCACACACTGGATATAATTCTTGTTTTCCTTCCTCTAATAATTTAAAAAATCTCTTAGAATCTTCACATATGTCATGACCCAAAATCTATAGGTCGTGATGGCGCAGGACACCACTGTCGGGTAAGCCAACCCCTAATTAGTAGAAATATTCTCCTGCTCAACAATTTTGAAATCGTTGCAATTTTCTTGCATTTCATAATTTATTTAATAAATTATTGTAAATTAAGCATGGCGGAGAATCAATTTAATTCAATAAATAATCTCAACACATCCCCATAACCCGGTGACACAAGTACATGAGAAACTTCTAAGAATTTTATACAAATACTACAAAACTTGCCCGAAATGCAAATTGGACAAGAAATTTTAAAGTAAAAGTACAATACATAGAAGGAAACTATGTCAGCTGCAGAACACCACCGGATAATGCAACACGTCAAAGTCTCCATGTCAATCACATCCCAAGAGGGCACCTGTGCAACAAAATGCACAGAAGTGTAGTATGAGTACGAAAACAACGTGTACCCAGTAAGTATCCCGCCTAACCTCAGAGAGGTAGTGACAAGTGGGCGAATTTGACACTTGCTATAAGTCAGTCTAGTATAGTCTAAGTGAAAAGCTAAACATGAGAGTCATAATTAATTAATCAATTAATCCGAGATTGAGAACATCAATAAATATCAATTTGATCCACAAGTTTTCTCAGAAATTCTCTCCCTGTTAAACTGGCAACTCAAAATACACTCAGGCCAATAAACAAGTACAATTCACAGAAATATACGCAACATTTATCATGCGCAACAAATATGTCGAGAGCCGAACGACGCGGACCAATAAAAATAAACTGTGCACTGCCGAAGGTTCGAACGGCCAGAACCATAGATGCATCTATTTTTCATGCCTGCGAATCGATCATGCGACGCAGTCAACATAATAATAATAATAATACGGCTAGCCTGCTCGTGAATCATACCTGCGACTCAGGTGCTCATACGTACACGTATTCGCATAAAGGAATCCATATTTTATCCAAGAAAAACAGTTTCTCATAGAAGTGATACAATTCTCCTTAATTGAACATGAAGATAGTATTTAAAACATTTTCTGGAAATTCGTTTTTGCCAAATTTAACAATAATCAGTAAAATAACCTTGCCAGAGTCACAATATTCTACGGAGAATTCAATCCTCTTTCCAAATAATTTAGAAGGGTATATTCTAACCTCTTTAGGGAAAAAGATTACCAATTTGATATCATTATCGGTCAAATTTTAGGATAGAATCACATGAACAACATGTAAGGCATGCTAGTGGGTCCTAGACTACCCGGACATGGCATAACAGTAGCTACGCACGGACTCCCGTCACCTCGTACGTACGTAGCCCCTCACTAATAATGTCATATATTAATTTAATTCACCAATGGGGACAATTCCCCCTCACAAAGATAGAAAGGAGACTTACCTCGCTTCAAAATTTCCATAATCGGCTTCCAATCCCTTCCGACGACTCCTATCGATGCACAACGCTCGAAAACTACCCAAATGATGATAAACCAATGAAAATATACTCAATCGTTTGCTAAAAAATCAGATTATATAATTTCCCAACTCCGCTCAGTGAAATGACCAAAACGCCCTCGGGCCTACGTGCCCGGATTATGAAATTTCTTGAATATAAACTCTACCCATAGATTTACTAGTTCAAATATACAATTTACTCTTAATTCCATGCTCAAATTCGTGGTAAAATCCAAAAATACAAATTTTAGGTTTTCTTCAAAATACTAAATTTTCCACAAATATTTCATGTTTAATCCCATGTATAAACCTTGAATTAACTTGGAAATGAGAAGGAATCACTTACCTCTTGATGCTTGATGAAAATCACCCTTTGAAATCCTCCAAAATCACCCCAACCAAGTGAAGGTATTGATGAAATGGCCAAAATCCCATTTTTTAAACATTCTGCCCAGGTATTTACTTAGTGCGATTGCAGAAAATGCTTTGCGATCACGGAGTACAATTTTCCAGGAAGAAATTTACTCTTTGCGATCGCGGAAAGAGCTTCGCGATCGCAGAGAACAAATGCCCAGCCTCCCGGACAGCCTCTAGTATAATAGTCATAACGTTTTGCAAAAAACTCCAAATAATAAATGGATTAAGGTTCTGAAACCTAGACTTCAATATCTATAACTTTAGTTTGTTGGTTATCTCCCAAATCCTTATAGATTTCGAGATATAATCTGCCAAAGTCAGCCCGGTGCAACACAAATTTCTTCTTCATCTTCCCGAACATCCTATAGTGTAACAACCATATTGTTTTGTACACAAATCCAAATGCTACATGGTTTACATTTATCGAAACTAGACACAAAGAGATACAACTTTCATTTTTACATCACCTAAAAATTCCTTATATATTGTGAGATATGAGCTTCCGAAGTCGAGTCAGTGCAGCAAAGCATTTCTTCTATGCGATCGCACAAGCTTGCCTGCGATCGCACATGCCTTTTTCCAGCTCCCTCCAAATCCTTCTCTGCGATCGCACCACTGAGGCCGTGATCGCACAGACCAAAAATCACCCCTCCCATTTTCTCCTCCGCGATCGCACTACAAGGGATGCGATCGCACAGTACACCAGAAATTTAAGATGACAGCAGCAACAAAATAGAGAAAAATGGCCCGAAACCACCCCGAAACATACCCGAGACCCCCGGGACCCCGTCCAATCGCACGACTCAGTCCCATAACATCCCAAGAACTTGTTTGAAACTTAAAATCACATCAAACAATGCCAAAATCACGAATCGCACTAAAATTCAACTTAATGAACTTTGAAAATTCCAACTTTCACATGCGATGCCGAACCCTATCAAATCACGTCCGATTGACCTCAAATTTTGCACACAAGTCATATTCAACATTACGGACCTGCTCCAACTTCCGGAATTGCATTCTGACCCCGGTATCAAAATTTCCTCTTCCGGTCAAATTTCTCAAAAACCTTCAAATTTCTAACTTTAGCCAAATAGCTTCAAAATAACCTACAGACATCCGAATTCACTTCTGATCCCGCTCCCAACTCCAGAATCACCATATGAAGCTATTCCCTAACTCGGAATCCCAAACGGACATCTATAACACTGAGATTCCTTACAACCCAAATTTATGAAATCCTTCAAAGATGCTGTCTTCCATAATATACGCCGAAACACTCCCGGGTCATCCAAAACCCGATCGGGACATACGCCCAAGTCCGAAATCATCATACGAACCTGCTGGAACCTTCAGATTCTGATTCTGAGGTCGTTTACTCAAAATTCCAGTCTTACTCAATTTCTTCAACTTAAGGCTTCTGAAATGAATACTTTCCTTTCAATTCAACTCCGATCTTCCTGAATTTCAATTTCGACCATACGCACAAGTCAATATACCTGAAAGGAAGATGTTCATGACTTCCAATCACTAAACGACGTGCTAGAGCTCGAAACGACCGGTCGGGTCGTTATAAGATAGAGACTATCTCATCCCTTCTTCTTGTACCGACTCATCTTCTATATTTATGAATGTATCATGAAGTAATCCATCAATATCATCACGCATATTAGAACTTTCATCATTATTGCTTTGATTAGGTGTAATTCTAGAGGAAAATCCTTCACCATGGAAAACCCATTCGGTGTAACCATCAACAAAGCCATTAACGACCAAGTGATCCTCCACCACATTTCTATAATGCCAATAACGATTAATGCACTTTTGGCAAGGGCATAATATTTCATTTCCTTGTGAAGCTCGTTTAAATGCCTTATCAAGGAAATCATTCACTCCACGTATATACTCATCCGTCCATCTTAGGAGATGCATCCATTTTTTATCTACATTATCCATGAAATTCCTATACGACAAAAGTAATCAACAAAAGTTACTCAATAAACAAAGGTACATACTAATTTGGCAGTGACCAAAACTTAAAGGGGATGAAGTCAAAGAGTTACAAATTGTAAAGCAATTTTTGCATTGAGAAAGAATTATAAAATCATTAGAGAAGAGATATGTAATCTAATAGTACCTTAAATATTGTACTAATCTTAAATCTCAATCTGAGGTAGATTGAGGGAACAAGTTAAGACTGTTATTTGGATAATTAGATTCTCTTTTATGTTTGAAGTATCATGCAGATTCTCTTCTCGGATGTTAAGTAATTTGGTTTGATGTAATATGTATAACCAAAAACCTTTATTATCTTCCGATACTTGTTTACCTTGGGCATTGAAATTGAACCTGTGGAGCACTGTTGTGAAGCGAAGAAAAGCGACAACATTTAGGGCAGAAAATTTGGGCAGGAAAGCAACAACATTTTGGGCCGAAATATTAAGCAGAAACTGGAAAAACTGGGCAGAATTTTTCTTAAAAAAATTCGCCAGCATTTCAGCGCTTTTTGGACATTTAGAAAGAAGAAGAAGAAGAAGATGAAGAAGAAGAAGAAGAAGAAGAAGAAGAAACTCACTGGATTAAATGCTTTTTGATAATCACATCACTTATTTGTTATAGTGTATGGCCAAGGAGCTTGTCGAACAAGGTAGTACTCAACAACCAATGTTACCTTCCCAACATGTATGTATACTGGTTCTTCACACAAGACAAGATTAAAATCAGCTACAAAATTATGAGATGAATGATGTTAAATCAGCCATGTATCAGAAAAGAAACCTGTAGCTAAGGGGATAGCAAATGGGGTTTCTAATAGATGCTAGCTTTAGTTGTTTAGTGTGTGTAAAATTTTATCATGATACTACAATCCTAGAGCAGACTCATATCCTCAAACTCAGGTGGTGCATGGAGCTTTCTTTTTATTCTTTTAAGTAAATAAATATTAAAATTCCTAGAGTGGCATATGGATAAACAAGATGACAATTGATCAATATTTGGAAGTGTTCCCTTGAGCTGTAGAACGGCAGGAGAAAACAGGTTTTCTGAGATGGAAATGTACCCAAAAAAAGATAACAAATTGGAGAAAACTCATGCTGAGTCGTACTGTCTCTTAAATCATTGAGTAGTTTGCACGCACAAAAAGTTGAAATGATTATTTTTTAACTGCAGAATATTAAGATATGGGGATGTTTGATAAATATCAAAGAAGAAATTAACTTTTATGATGTTGATTTGTCTTTGAGTCTCAGTTTTTTCTGCTGTACGGACTTTTTTTAGTAGTACGATTTGCATAACACTGTACAACCCCTTCGTTTTGTGTATTTTAGTGATGATAGCAGTCAGACCATCTTACAGGTAGCTTAAATAATCCTTTAGGCAGCCCACTACAACCAACAAGAACTTGTTCCAGGTAAACCAATCCACCTAGGATGGAGTAGATGAACGGGCTCACCTTGAGAATTGTAGCTAGAACAAACTTTTACATATTCAAAGGAAGTGTAAATATTCAAAAACCAATCCTCACTAACAAATTGAGGAGCACACTCTTGATTTCCATTAGTCATATGCACTTCTAGTGATGCTAACCTGCGTAGTTAATATATCAAACTCGTATGATTTGCAACTTTAGTATATCAAAAGTTCTTATTTCATTTTAGTTGTTCCACCAATAATAAAATTATTTGATTGAAAGAGCTCTAGTCAGCCAAGGACATGCGTTGTAATGACCTTAACAGAATAAGAGAGACGGCTATATCTTTTAACTTACTTCAGGCAATGGACTTCTCACTTACAAGACAACAAAATCAAGCTATGATAGTACAATAAGATGCATTACTAATTAGCTTCAATACAACAACATGAGAATAAAAATGTTAAGCTCTAACTAATTAGAATTGTTCTACCAAAGCATAAAAGCATAGAATGCTATGGTAGTATTCTGTTTCGGATAATGTTTGCTTGTTAATCATGTTTCATGTACTAATATTTTTAAGTTCTAATGACACTAAAAGGTTCAAACATTACCTGTTGTGTCTTGGCACTGCACTCAGCGTATGCCACTGCACCTATTCACTTTTTCAGCTCTTCGCCCTCTCATTTTAAAGGAGAAATAAAAGCTTTAACAAATTTGCAATATGAGAAAGAGTGATTAAAGACAAAATATCTTATTGGATTTTTCCTTCTACATTATCTGGTAATTTATGTTCGCTGGAGATGAAGTCTCAAAACAGACAACCTCAATAACTTAAAATTATGACCATTCGCATGTATAAACTGGTTAAATCAACCCAACACATATTTCTTGGCTCAGAGACATTCATTTTCCTGAAAGAAGGAATACAAAATCTAATGTATTTTCAATGCTAGTAAACTATGTTGCTGCAGCTATCTTGCATCTTCGTGTTACTGTCATAAGTTTAACTCCCATAAAGTGCGAAAAAATAAAAATTTCTAAAGAGTAGCTGAAATTCACACAAAATTCCTAATTCAATTGAAAAAACATAACTGAAAATTCACACAAAATCCCTAATTCAATTGGAAAAAAAATAAGAAAACCCAAAAATAAGACCAGATTTCTCAATTAAGAGACAGGAAGTGCAAAGAGAGGGAAAAAAATCTTATTACCTTACTATTTGGGTCTTCAAAACCTTTACAGAACCAGTTTCACAAAACCCTTTGCACAAAACTTTAGTTTCTTTCTACACTTAATCAAATTAAACTCCAAAAATTCTAAATTAAAAAAGGATTGAGGGTTTTTCAAGGCAGAGAGATAGGGTATCGAAGTTTTCAGATGACTTTCGTCGGCGATATTGGACCGTACCGTCAGCGGAGAGGAATAAGAAGTGTTGGAGAGAGAGAGACAGATAGGGAACTCGACGCTCAGTGAAGTTGAAGAAGATGGGTTTACAATTACATTGGGGATATCACATATATTAGGGGTATATTAAAAATGTTTTTAATGTAATATATATTTAGGTTATTAATAATATATATTTATTTAGGTTTAATAATAAAAAAATAGGAGTTATATTTTGGCGGGTTTAACAAATTCAGGGGGGGAAATAAAGAGGGAAAAATACCCGTTCCAATAGATAATTCTACTATAAAAGCGTTATAGTAGATTACTTTATTGGGACGGTTATATAACCGTTGCGCCAGATATATCTATGGCAATGGGTTTTCTACTATTGCAACGGTTAAATATCACTGGATTAAATGCTTTTTGGTAATCACATCACTTATTTGTTATAGTGTATGGCCAAGGAGCTTGTCGAACAAGGTAGTACTCAACAACCAATGTTACCTTCCCAACATGTATGTATACTGGTTCTTCACACAAGACAAGATTAAAGTCAGCTACAAAATTATGAGATGAAGGATGTTAAATCAGCCATGTATCAGAAAAGAAACCTGTAGCTAAGGGGATAGCAAATGGGGTTTCTAATAGATGCTAGCTTTAGTTGTTTAGTGTGTGTAAAATTTTATCATGATACTACAATCCTAGAGCAGACTCATATCCTCAAACTCAGGTGGTGCATGGAGCTTTCTTTTTATTCTTTTAAGTAAATAAATATTAAAATTCTTAGAGTGGCATATGGATAAACAAGATGACAATTGATCAATATTTGGAAGTGTTCCCTTGAGCTGTAGAACGGCAGGAGAAAACAGGTTTTCTGAGACGGAAATGTACCCAAAAAAAGATAACAAATTGGAGAAAACTCATGCTGAGTCGTACAGGCTCTTAAATCATTGAGTAGTTTGCACGCACAAAAAGTTGAAATGATTATTTTTTAACTGCAGAATATTAAGATATGGGGATGTTTGATAAATATCAAAGAAGAAATTAACTTTTATGATGTTGATTTGTCTTTGAGTCTCAGTTCTTTCTGCTGTACGGACTTTTTTTAGTAGTACGATTTTCATAACACTGTACAACCCCTTCGTTTTGTGTATTTTAGTGATGATAGCAGTCAGACCATCTTACAGGTACCTTAAATAATCCTTTAGGCAGCCCACTACAACTAACAAGAACTTGTTCCAGGTAAACCAATCCACCTAGGATGGAGTAGATGAACGGGCTCACCTTGAGAATTGTAGCTAGAACAAACTTTTACATATTCAAAGGAAGTGTAAATATTCAAAAACCAATCCTCACTAACAAATTGAGGAGCACACTCTTGATTTCCATTAGTCATATGCACTTCTAGTGATGCTAACCTGCGTAGTTAATATATCAAACTCGTATGATTTGCAACTTTAGTATATCAAAAGTTCTTATTTCATTTTAGTTGTTCCACCAATAATAAAATTATTTGATTGAAAGAGCTCTAGTCAGCCAAGGACATGCGTTGTAATGACCTTAACAGAATAAGAGAGACGGCTATATCTTTTAACTTACTTCAGGCAATGGACTTCTCACTTACAAGACAACAAAATCAAGCTATGATAGTACAATAAGATGCATTACTAATTAGTTTCAATACAACAACATGAGCATAAAAATGTTAAGCTCTAACTAATTAGAATTGTTCTACCAAAGCATAAAAGCATAGAATGCTATGGTAGTATTCTGTTTCGGATAATGTTTGCTTGTTAATCATGTTTCATGTACTAATATTTTTAAGTTCTAATGACACTAAAAGGTTCAAACATTACCTGTTGTGTCTTGGCACTGCACTCAGCGTATGCCATTGCACCTATTCGCTTTTTCAGCTCTTCGCCCTCTCATTTTAAAGGAGAAATAAAAGCTTTAACAAATTTGCAATATGAGAAAGAGTGATTAAAGACAAAAAATGTTATTGGATTTTTCCTTCTACATTATCTGGTAATTTATGTCCGCTGGAGATGAAGTCTCAAAACAGACAACCTCAATAACTTAAAATTATGACCATTCGCATGTATAAACTGGTTAAATCAACCCAACACATATTTCTTGGCTCAGAGACATTCATTTTCCCGAAAGAAGGAATACAAAATCTAATGTATTTTCAATGCTAGTAAACTATGTTGCTGCAGCTATCTTGCATCTTCGTGTTACTGTCATAAGTTTAACTCCCATAAAGTGCGAAAAAATAAAAAGTTCCAAAGAGTAGCTGAAATTCACACAAAATTCCTAATTCAATTGAAAAAACATAACTGAAAATTCACACAAAATCCCTAATTCAACTGAAAAAACATAAGAAAACCCAAAAATAAGACCAGATTTCTCAATTAAGAGCTAGGAAGTGCAAAGAGAGGGAAAAAAAATCTTATTACCTTGCTATTTGGGTCTTCAAAACCTTTACAGAACCAGTTTCACAAAACCCTTTGCACAAAACTTTAGTTTCTTTCTACACTTAATCAAATTAAACTCCAAAAATTCTAAATTAAAAAAGGATTGAGGGTTTTTCACGGCAGAGAGATAGGGTATCGAAGTTTTCAGATGACTTTCGTCGGCGATATTGGACAGTACCGTCATCTGAGAGGAATAAGAAGTGTTGGAGAGAGAGAGACAGATAGGGAACTCGGCGCTCAGTGAAGTTGAAGAAGATGGGTTTACAATTACATTGGGGATATCACATATATTAGGGGTATATTAAAAATGTTTTTAATGTAATATATATTTAGGTTATTAATAATATATATTTATTTAGGTTTAATAATAAAAAAATAGGAGTTATATTTTGGCGGGTTTAACAAAATTCAGGGGGGAAAATAAAGAGGGAAAAATACCCGTTCCAATAGATAATTCTACTATAAAAGCGTTCTAGTAGATTACTTTATTGGGACGGTTATATAACCGTTGCACCAGATATATCTATGGCAATGGGTTTTCTACTATTGCAACGGTTAAATATCAAATTGTGCTAATATCCCCTAGACGCTTTAGTAACGGTTAAAACCGTTACTATAGCGGTTCTATGGCAACGATTATTGAACCGTTGCTAAAATACTATTGCAATAGGCCCATTTTCTGGTAGTGGCCCTCCTGGGATTGTCTTTCGTGGTAGCATTCCTGGGTACCTTAATTTGCCCAAGGAGTGATGGACGCATAGATATTGGGATTGTGGGAATGGCCGATTTCATGATGAAAAAATCCAATGGAACTCTTATACTGATGGTCATAGCCGAGGTTTACTGTGCTCTAACGGTTTGCCAGTCTGGGGGAAAATTCTTCGAAAGGTGCAACCTGCTCCTACAAATCTGGATGATTGAGCACCTATGTCATCGCCCGGGATACATGAATTATGGTTTGACTAGTTTGAATTGTATTGAAGAACATGGGACTCGAGTAGAGGGCCATGAATTTCCAGAAGGCACAGAATCCTGGTTCATACACTTGAGTTCATTGACTACCGACCAAATCGAGTGGACATTCGGGTGTCTCCCTCTCAGCGAAGTCATCCATATGTCGACCAGGGTGTGTTACCTTCTGTCGACGGGCCTTCGAGCATTCGGTTGTATGACCCACATCGGGTCTTACGACAGTTGGGAAGGCAACATGATGTTCCACATGATGAGGATCTGAGTCAACAAGCCATTGAGCTATGCCCAAGAGCTGCATTTCAAAAGGACAGGGTCTGCCAGATCTGGAATGAGTGCAGATATTTGGAGCCGCAGACTCGGGTAAGAGATTTGTATAGAGCAGAAGTAGAGCCGGGTTACACTTCTTGGTACAGTAGAAGGGGAACAGAGCATCAAGAGCAAGAACGGCAAGCAAAAAGACCCCACGTGCAACAATTCACGGAGCATACGCAAGAGCGCTGTGATTGGCTAGGAAAGGAGAATAACTACCGAGCTACCATAAGAAAGTTGGAAGCCCAAATCAGGGAACTCAAATTTGAAAACACTTTACAAGCCGCCACAATCGAAGGGGAAAGAAACAGGCTAAACAAAGAAATTGAAGCTCTCCAGGTTCAGATCCAAAAAATGAAAATATCTATTGAAAAATCTGAGAGAAGCAGAGCTAATGAAAGACTTATGAACAGTCTTAGGCAAAAGTTGTGCAGCTATGGTCATAATCTGGACAAAGATGAAGAGGATGTGGCCCGAGTTCGGGCAAAATTGACAAAACGTGCAGAGGAAAGAGCAGATTTTGTTCGGAAACTGAAAAGGAAATATGACCAAGAAGTCACAGGCTTAAAAGAAAAGGTTGCCACCCTCGAGAACGAAATGGCCAAACAAGAAAAAAAGTTTAAAGCGAAAAGGGAACAGTGTTATACCATGATGGCTCAATTGGAGGGAGAATTGCAACAATGGCAAGAACAGAGTCATAAAGACGTCCAGGTTTTAGAGGCAAGATCTCAACAGATCGGGCGGTTACTCCAAGAAAAGGGTGTCATCAGGCAGAGGGTCGGAGAAATCACCGGCTATATTGTCACAAAGTGCCAAGAGTGTGAAGATATGACTGGGACCACTTTCTTCGCAGCGGTAATGATTTTTGTCCATAAGATAATGGATTCTCTATACCGCCTCCAGCAAGACATGGCACGAAGGCCCGTGGCGAGGCCGAATGATGCCCCACGGCCCCCCGGAGAAATGGAAGAACTTATGTATTCTTGATGTCTCTTTTGAGTCTGTATTTCATTTCTCTGTTGCAGTCTTATTTAAGTCTACTGTAGTTTTTAAATTTCCAAAAAAAAAAAAGTATGTCAGAGTCTTGTGTAGTTTTAAATTCCCAAAAAATATGTTGAAGTCTTTTGTAATGAATGAAAATTTTAAAATATCAGAATGTTTATTTCTTTCTAATTTATTCCTTGAACTACGTGATGATTAGATTCAAGCGGCGTCGTAATACGTAGGCAATACATATAGGATTAGATCATAACCTTAAAAAGAAAAAATAAACTTGGGAAAGAGAAAAAGAACTTGAGTGAGGAATAAAAGAGCAGAAAAGGAAAGAAAGAAAAAGCGACAAAAATAACAGAGAAAAACAAAGGGCAAGAATGAAACAAAAGAAAGAGAAAGTTCAATTTCGAGAAACAAATCCAGGATGAAACACATAACCGATACAAAACATTTAGAAAGCGTTTAAATGCCTAGGTGAATTGCATCCCCCCAACGTGCGATTCCCTATATGATAAATGCCTCGATCTAACGTTTTGTGGTTCACTCTGAAAAGGTTGTTTTAAGGTGGTTGGTTTTGCGGTAACCTGGCTTCACATACGTACTTCACCAGAAAAGGGAGTGTAGAAATGACATCTGAAAGTCACTTACCAATCATCAACTCCTCCGAGGATGACCCAAGCTCGGTCATCCCAACATCTGAATCAGCTGCAGATGAAGTAAACAGAATTCAACGTTGCCGCATGCTGGAAATATGGGACGCATGGTCAAATGGTAGGGAACCACCTAGTACCATCCCGGGTTTCCAGAGTTAATTCCCAGGACGGGCGGGATCTCCAACGTCCCTAGAAGTTACCCGGCTACCATATTTGGATACCCATCTATGTCGGCTCACTTCACCGGAAGGCCTTCTGAGGTTCGCCCCCAGGCACTATTCTAGTGTGTCTTCCAACATCTTTACCGAACCGCCGATCTCTGCCACGGCACCGCCAACAATCTCTGGGCCAAGCTTTGAGCCGCCGGCTTTTACATTCCAAGCGGCGTCATTCCATCTGGACACATCCCATGTTACTCCCAACTTATACCCTCAACAACCTCGGTATGAAGTCACCCTGGGAAAAGACAAGAAGAGCCCCGAGCAAGAATAAATGGCTCGAAAAATGAGAAGTATTGAGCAAAGCCTCAAGAATATACAGGGACTAAGCGGGCAAAAGAGTGTTTCCTATGCAGACTTGTGCATGTTCCCACACGTTCACCTGCCTATCGGGTTTAAAAGCCCCAAGTTCAAGAAATACTACGGGCATGGGGACCTCATAGTCCATCTAAAAAGGTACTGTAATCAACTAAGGGGGGAAGGCGGAAAGGAAGAGCTTCTAATGGCATACTTCGGAGAAAGCTTGGCCGAGATCGCATCTGAATGGTACATGGACCAAGATATATCTCGCTGGTATATATGGGACAACCTCGCTCGGGACTTTGTCTAGCAATTCAAATATAATGTGGACATAGCTCCTGACATGAATTCCCTATCCAATCTTAAGAAAAAGTCATTAGAGAGCTTCAGGGAGTATGCTATTAAGTGGCGTGAGCAAGCCGCCAGAGTCAAGCCTCTGATGGACGAAACTGAAATGGTCAGTGTCTTTCTACAAGCCTAGGAAGCTGATTACTTCCAAAACATGATGTCCTCCATTGGCAAACCATTTGCGGAAGCAATAAAAATCGGAGAGATGGTCGAGAACGGTCTGAAGACCGGTCGTATCCTAAGCCAATCCGCCATAAGAGCAACTTCACTGGCCATCCAAAGTGGATCCGGGAGTTCAGCCAATAGAAAGAAGAAAGAAGAATGAGCAATGATGACCTCCAGTGTAAATAACTCAGTCTAGCCAGGAGGCTACTTCTCTGAGGCCCGACAACATTACTTGTCACGACCCGAAATCCCATCTTCAGACCGTGATGGCGTCTGACAATGAACCCGCTAGACAAGCCATCGTTTTGAATAAATAAACTCATCAACAGTTAAAATGAACAAGATAACTAAGGCAAATGTGATTAACAATATGAAAGTTAAACAAATTTTCAGAAATATATAACAAGCCTCGAAAATAAATCCCGTAAACATAACCCAAAACTGGTGTCACTAACTCACGAACAGTCTAAAAGGTTACTAAATACAAAGGTCTGAAAATAAATACATATAAATGTCCTTGAACTATAGAATAAGACAGGGCTGAAGAAGAAGGATAAGAGGTCTACCTCGATGTCTCTTGAATGGACTGAAGGAGACTCCCTCCGTCAATGTCCACTGGGTCCGGCTGCGTAGTCTGCACAACATAAAGATGTTCATGTGTATCATCAGTACAACCGACCCCATGTACCGATTAAGCGCCGAGCCTAACCTCGGTGAAGTAGTGACGAGGTTAGGACACAACAACAAATAATACCTGAGTAGTTCAATAATATAACAGGAAGAAATGACAGGAAATAAGCAAGTAAACACAGGTATGGGGAGAACATGCTGGGGATAAATGGAGTAACAATTTCCAAAATAGCAGAATAAGATAAGAACTGAAATATAGAAGTAAAGCCAGCAATTAGCAGCTCGAAACGAGTAAATACACAGAAAAGGCACGGTATGACCCCTAGCGCATAACCTCACAATCGCTCGGCACGGAATGTCCCCTCGTGCATAGCCTCACATTCACTCGGCACGGAATGTCCCCTCGTGTACAATATAATAATAAAATCACTCAGCACAGAATGTCCCCTCGTGCATAGCCTCATAGTCACTCGGCACGAAATGTCCCCTCGTGCATAGCCTCACAGTCACTCGGCACGGAATGTCCCCTCGTGCATAGTATATACAGAAACAACAATTCAATATGAAGGTTCAACAATGAGAAGTTCTAAATGTACAGAAATGATCAACAAAATTCTATCATCTCGGTGAGGGACTCAGCTATAACAAATCTCACTCAAAAGTAATCATTTCAACAGTAAAATTCTCAACCGAACAAATAATCGTTAACTCTCCACTTCATGAAACAACCTCAATGTATCACTCCCAAGTAGCCATTTAGTCATAACACAAAGAATATCAATAACACGGTATAAATTATCAAGTTCGACTCACGGGCATGCTTGACCACAACATATAGGTACTCGTCACCTCACCTATACATTGGACATGATATAACACATAGCACATAGACTCTATACATATTCCCTAAAGCTAAGGTTATGCCAAACACTTACCTCGATACCTCGAACACAAATCAAGCCTCAACTACCGCTTTACCTCTTGGTTCCGCCACCAACACGCTCGTATCTAGCCACAAGTTACTTAATTATATCAATAAAGCCTAATTGAATCAATTCTAATGCATGGAAATGAGTTTTCTAAAGTTTTCCCCAAAAAGTCAAAAGTCGACCCCAGTACCGCTTGGTCCAAACCCGAAATTCGGACCAAAACCTGATTACCCATTCACCCCCGAGCCCGGGTATACAATTTGTTTCGGAATCCCACCCCAAATTGAGGTCTAAATTCCAAAATTTAGATATTCTTAGGTCTTTCCCCCAAAATTCCCAATTTCCCATGAAAACCCTAGATTCTAGGATGAAATCTTGTAAAAAGAATTTAAAGAGTAAAGAAATTGAGTTAGAAATCACTTACCAATGTTTTTGAAGAAGAAAAGTGTTTAGAAAATCGCCTCTTACGTTTTAGGTTTTTTGAAAAGAGGAAAATAGTTGAAAATTACGTTATTTATAGGTATCACCTCCCAGCCCCCCACCGCGGTTTGCGGTAAGACGACCGCGACCGCGAAGGCCTAATTGCAGGTTCTCTGAAGTTCGACCACTGCGGTACGTGGTAAAGAGACCACGACTGCGGTGCTGCTACAGTTCTCGCTGAAGTCTTCCACCGCGGTCCGCGCTAAGGCGACCGCGGCAGCGAAGGGAGCACCGCAGACCACGCTAGGGCGACCACGAGTGGTCTCCCAAGTTCAGATACCTATTACTGCACCTGCAATACTCAGTGAATTTCACTGTAATGCAACCCGGAACCTATCTGAAACTATCCCGAGCCCTCGGAACCTCAAAAAAAAAGTGCACACAACCTCGGAAACACATTACAGACTTATTCAAGTATTCAAAACACCGAATCACTATCATAAACATAGAATTACACCTCAAATCACATGAAATTTCTCAACCTTCACATTTTCCCACTTTCAGTTCAAATCTCATCAAATTCAACTCTGTCTCTCACCAATTTCACAGATTTCAGTTTAAACATATTGGATTTATCCTGGCTCAGTCACCATAGTACGGGCCTCAATTACACAGGTTTCCATCATATTTCTTTTTCACAGCCTTTATAGTTTTCAGAAAATAATTTTCTTTAAAATTTCATTATTTCACCAATCTTTTTCACATAAAGGCTTCCTGGCTATGCGCCCGGGCTGTGCTACACAACAAGGTGAGATAAGAAGGAGGCTTTCACTGCCTCGAAACACAGATTTAGATAAAATTATACAGGATGATGTTTCGCGTCATCACAATCTCCACCTCTAAAACAAACGTTCATACTCGAACGGACATAGAGATATACCTGGATCGGGGAAAAGATGGGGATATCGATCCCGCATATTGGACTCGGATTTCCAAGTCGCTGCCTCAACAGGCTAACCCCTCCACTGAACACACACTGAAGGAAAACTCTTCGATCTCAACTGACGAACCTGCGTCCAAAATAGCTACCGGCTCTTCCTCATAAGACAAGTCTTTGTCCAACTTGACAGAGCTAAAATCTAACACATGGGATGGGTCACCATGATATTTCCAGAGCATTGGCACATGAAACACCGGATGAACTGAGAATAACCCTGGAGGTAATACAAGCATGTATGCTACCTCCCCCACATTCTCAAGAATCTCAAACGGCCCAATATACCTAGGGTTCAACTTGCCTTTCTTCCCAAATCTCATCACACCCTTCATGGGCGATACACGAAGCAATACTCTATCTCCATTCATAAATGCTACATCACGAACTCTACGATCGGCATAACTCTTTTGCCTGGACTGAGTTGTACGAAGCCTATCCTGAATGATCTTCACCTTTTCCAAGGAATCCTGGACTAACTTAGAAGCCAACAATCTAGCCTCTCCCGGCTCAAACCATCCGACTGGAGACCGACACCGCCTACCATACAATGCCTCATACGGGGCCATCTGAATGCTCGACTGATAGCTGTTGTTGTAGGCAATCTCAGCTAAGGGCAAGAACTGGTCCCATGAACCACCAAAGTCGATGACACAAACCCGCAACATATCCTCCAAAATCTAAATAGTACGCTCGGACTGCCTGTCCGTCTGAGGATGAAACGCTGTGCTCAACTTAATTTGTGTGCCCAACTCTCGCTGAAATACTCTCCAGAAACGGGCGGTAAACTGAGTACCTTGGTCTGATATAATGGATATGGGCACCCCATGCAATCTAATAATCTCTCTCATATAGATCTTTGCCAACTTCTCCGCTGAAGATGAGACTGATACCGGAATGAAGTGTGCTGACTTGGTCAGCCTATCCACAACAACCCACACTGCATCAAACACCCTCTAAGTCCGTGGGAGTCCAACTACAAAATCCATGGTGATACGCTCCCACTTCCACTCAGGAAGCTGAATCTGCTACATCAAACCACCGGGTCTCTGGTGCTCATACTTAACCTGTTGACAGTTCAAGCACCGAGATACATAAGCTACAATATCCTTCTTCATCCTACGCCACCAATAATGCTGCCGCAAGTCCCGGTACATCTTTGAGACGCCCGGATGAATGGAATACCGGGAGCTATGTGCCTCATGTAGTATCAAATCACGAATGCCATCAATATCAGGTACACAAATACGTCCCTGCATCCTAAAATCTCCCTCATCATCAATCGTAACCTTCTTGGCACCTCCGTGCCAGACTGTATCTCTAAGAACACATAAATGACGATCATCATACTACTTGGCCCGAATACGGTCATACAATGAAGAACGGGCCACAGTATGGGCCAAAACACCGCCAGTCTTAGAAACCTCCAATCTCACAAATCGGTTGGCTAAAGCCTGAACATCCAAACCAAGAGGTTGCTCTCCGACTAATAAATAAGCAAGACTACCCATACTGACCGACTTCCGGCTCAAAGAATCGGCCACCACATTGGCTTTCCCCGGATGATAAAGAATGGTAATATCATAGTCCTTCGACAACTCTAACCACCTCCTCTGCCTCATGTTCAACTCCTTTTTCTTGAATAGATACTGTAAACTCTTGTGATCCGTGAACACCTCACATGGCACACCATACAAGTAATGCCTCCAAATCTTCAAGGCATGAACAATCGGTGCTAACTCAAAATTATGAACTGGATAATTCTTCTCATGAACCTTCAACTGACGAGAAGCATATGATATGACCTTGCCGTCCTGCATCAACACTGCACCAAGCCCAACCTGTGAAACATCACATTACACGGTATACGGTCCTGAACCTGTGGGCAACACTAACACCGGTGCCGTGGTCAAGGCTGTCTTGAGCTTCTGAAAGCTCGCCTCACACTCATTAGACCACCTGAACTGGGCACCCTTCTGGGTCAACCTGGTCATCGGGGCTGTAATAGATGAAAAGCCCTCCACAAATCGGCGATATAACTTGCTAAGCCCAAGAAGCTCCGAATCTCTGTAGCTGAAGTGAGTCTATGCCAATCCCTGACTGTTGAAATCTTCTTGGGATCCACCTGAATACCTTATGCCAACACCATGGACCAGAAATGCCACTGAACTCAACCTGAACTCACACTTAGAAAACTTGGCATACAACTGCCTATCCCTCAGAGTCTGGAGGACAACTCGAAGGTGCTGCTCATGCTCCTCTCGACTACGGGAGTAAATCAAGATATCATCAATAAACACAATCACGAACGAGTCCAAATATGGCCTAAACACACGGTTTATCAACTCCATAAAAGCAGCGGGGGCATTTGTCAACCCAAATGACATCACCAAGAACTCATAATGCCCATAACGAGTGCGAAAGGATGTCTTAGGGACATCTAAAGCCCTAATCCTCAGCTGATGGTAACCATATCTCAAGTCTATCTTGGAGAACACTATAGCACCCTGAAGCTGGTCAAATAGATCATCAATCCTCGACAAAGGATACTTGTTCTTAATGGTAACCTTATTCAACTACCGGTAGTCAATACACATCCTCATTGAGCCATCTTTCTTCTTAACGAACAACACTGAAGCACCCCAAGGAGAAACACTAGGTCTAATGAAGCCTTTATCCAACAAATCCTACAACTGCTCCTTCAATTCCTTCAACTCTGGCGGGGCCATACGATACGGCGGAATAGAAATGGGATGAGTTCCCTGAGCCACCTAAATACAAAAGTCAATATCCCTGTCGGGTGGCATACCCGGAAGGTCAGCAGGGAATATCTCTGGGAACTCACAAACCACTGGCACAGACTCCATAGAATGAACCTCAGCACTAAAATCACGAACATAGGCTAGATAAGCCAAACAACCCTTCTCGACAATGCGCCGAGCCTTCATATATGAAATAAATCTACCAAACGAATGACTAGGAGTCCCCCTCCACTCCAAACGAGGAACACCTGGCAAGGCCAAGGTCACCGTCTTGGCATGACAGTACAGAATAGCATGATATGGGGATAGCCAATCCATCCCCAATATAACATCAAAGTCAACCATATCCAGAAGCAAAAGATCAGCCCGAGTCTCCATACCACCAATAACTACTAAGAAAGCACGGTAGACTCGATCTACCACTATAGAATCACCCACCGGTGTAGACACATATACAGGAGCACTCAGGGAATCACATGGCATGCTCAAATAAGGGAAAAAATATGAAGACACATAAAAAAAAGTAGAACCCGGATCAAATAACACCGAAGCATCTCGGCTGCAGACTGAAACAATGCCCGTGATAACTGCGTCAGAGGTCTCAGCCTCAAGCCTGGTAGGAATAACATAACAACGGGGTGTAGCCCCTCCAACCTTAACATCTCTGGGTCGACCTGCTACGGGCTGACCCCTACCTTTCGTGGCCTATCCTCCACCTCTATGAGTCTGACCCCCACCTCTAGCACCTCGACCACCAACCCTAGCTTGCTCAGTGGGTGAGGGTGCACCTGATGCGGGAACCATGGCACGGGAACCCTGATACTGAGAACCACCAAAACCTCGGGGGCAAAACTTGGAAATGTGCCCCATACCAACACAAGTGAAGCAAGACCTCGACTGCTGAGAATATTGACCGTGGAATTGTCCCTGACGACCAGAATGACCACCCTGAAAGCTCTGAATAAGCAGTGCACTGAGGGGAGATGAAGGTGCACTGCGGGATACCTGAAGTGCTGACTGAAAAGGCATAGGGGATGACCTCTCCCAAAGGAATCTATGCCTCTAGATGAGGCAACACTGAATCAGCCGAAATGACGAGGTCTCTTGTCCGACCCCTGACCACTACCCTCCGATAGTACCATCTCAATGCGTCTGGCCACATCGGCTGCATCCTAAAAGGAGATATCAGTACCCGTCTCCCTGGCCATATGAAGTTTGATAGGATGGGCCAATCCCTCAATAAACCTCCTCACTCTCTCTCGATCCGTGATGAGTATCATAATAGCATGCCTGGCTAGAGTAATGAACCTAGTCTCGTACTGAGTGACGGACATGGAGCTCTGCTGGAGATGCTCAAATTGCCTCTGAAGATCCTCTCTCTGAGTAACTGGAAGAAACTTCCCCAAGAACAACTCGGAGAACTGAGCCCAAGTTAGAGGTGCAGACCCAGCTGGTCTGGTCAAGCAAAAATCTCTCTACCAAGTCTTGGCGGTGCCAGAAAGACGAAATGTAGCAAAGTTAACTCGATTGGACTCCACTATGCCCATGTTCCGAATAACAGTTGTCCAAATAATCCCGGGGATCCTCTGATGGTGTACTAGTAAAAGTAGTAGGGAATAACTTGGTGAACCGATCCAATCTCCATAGAGCGTCTGCTGACATAGCTGCTTCTCTAACTATCGGTGCCATAATACCCGGCTGAGCTACTCCGGCTGTTTGAGGTGCCGGAGTTTGAAACTGAGGATCTAACTGCTCTGGTGTATTAGTAGCAGGATTCTGGGTCCCTCCCCCAGCCTGAGAGACGACTGGTGTAGTAGGAAGAAGACCGGCCTGAGCCACACTCTCCATGAGTCCCACTAACTGGACTAGAGCATCCTGAAGCACTGGGGTAGCAATGAACCCCTTTGGGACCTAAGCTGGTCCAACTGGGACTGTCTGAGCGGGAATCTCCTCGGTGAACTCGACTTGTGGATCCTCCACTGGGGCTGCTGCTCTGGGCTGAACCCTGCCCTGGCCTCGAACTCTAGCACAGCCTCGGCCTCGACCTCGGTCCCTCGTAGGAGCTGTGACAGGAGTATCGGGCTGCTGATCAGAACCGGGAGAAGCACGCGTCCTCGCCATCTGCGAGAGAGTAGAATGGGAACTCAATTAGTATTTACAATCACATCGCACGACATAGAAGAAGAAATGTGAAGTTATTCCTAACTTGAAGCCTCTATGGGATAAGTACAGACGTCTCCGTACCGATCCCTCAGACTCTACCAAGTTTTTCTGTGAGTTGTGAGACCTAATCAACCTATAGCTCTGATACCAACTTGTCATGACCCTAAATCCCATCTTCAGGCCGTGATGGCGTCTAACGTTGAACCCGCTAGACAAGCCAAAGTTTTGAACAAATAAACTCATCAACAGTTAAAATGAACAAGATAACTAAGGCAACTGTGATTAACAATATTAAAGTTAAACAAATTTTTAGAACTATATAACAAGCCTCGAAAATAAATCCAGTAAACATAACCCAAAACTGGTGTCACTAACTCACGAACAGTTTAAAAGGTTACTATATACAAAGGTCTGAAAATAAATACATATAACTGTATTTGAACTATAGAATAAGATAGGGATGAATAAGAAGGATAAGAGGTGACGCCAAGACCCATGAACGTCTGCGGGACTACCTTGATGTCTCCTGAATGGACTGAAGGATACTCTCTCCGTCATTGTCCATCGGGTCCGGCTTCGTAGTCTGCACAATATAAAGATGTGCAGGTGTAGCATCAGTACAACTGACCCCATGTACTTAGTAAGTGCCGAGCCTAACCTCTGCTAAGTAGTAACAAGGCTAGGAAACGACAATAAATAATACCTGAGCAGTTCAATAATATAACATGAAAAAATAACAAGAAATAAGCAAGTAAACACAGGTACGGGGAGAACATGCTAGGGATAAAGGGAGTAACAATTTCCAAAACAGCAGAATAAGAGAAGAACTGAAATGTAGAAGTAAAGGCAGGAATTAGCAGCTCGAAACGAATAAATACACAAAAAAGGCACGGCATGACCCCTCGTGCATAACCTCACAATCGCTCGGCACGGAATGTCCCCTCGTGCATAGACTCACAGTCACTCGGCACGAAATATCCCCACGTGCATAATATAATAATAAAATCACTCGGCACGGAATGTCCCTTCGTGCAATAAATAATAAAAACTCAGCACGACATTTCCCCTCGTGCGATAAATAATAAAATCACTCGGCACAGAATGTCCCCTCGTGCATAGCCTCACAGTCACTTGGCACGTAATGTCCCCTCGTGCATAGTATATACAGAAACAACAATTCAATATGAAGGTTCAACAATGAGAAGTTCTAAATGTACAGAAATGATCAACAAAATTCTATCATCTCGGCAAGGGACTCAGCTATAACAAATCTCACTCAGAAGTAATCATTTCAACAGTAAAATTCTCAACCAAACAAATAATCGTTAACTCTCCACTTCATGAAACAACCTCAATGTATCACTCCCAAGTAACCATTTAATCATAAAATAAAAAATATCAATACTACAGTATAAGTTATCAAGTTTGACTCACAAGCATGCTTGACCACAACATATAGGTACTCGTCACCTCACCTATACATTGGACATGATATAGCACATAGCACATAGACTCTATACATATTCACTCAAGCTAAGGTTAGGCCAAACACTTACCTCGATACCTCGAACCCAAATCAAGCCTCAACTACCGCTTTACCTATTGGTTCCGCCACCAACACGCTCGTATCTAGCCATAAGTTACTTAATTATATTAATAAAGGCTAATTGAATCAATTCTAATGCATGGAAATGAGGTTTCTAAAGTTTTCCCCAAAAAGTCAAAACCCGATTACCCATTTACCCCCGAGCCCGGGTATACGATTGGTTTTGGAATCCGACCCCAAATTAAGGTCTAAATTCCCAAATTTAGATATTCTTAGGTCTTTCCCCAAAATTCCCAATTTCCCCATGAAAACCCTAGATTCTAGGATGCAATCTTGTTAAAAGAAGTTAAAGAGTAAAGAAATTGAGTTAGAAATCACTTACCAATGTTTTTGAAGAAGAAAGGTGTTTAGAAAATCGCCTATTATGTTTTAGGGTTTTTGAAAAGTGGAAAATAGCTGAAAATTACGTCAGTTATAGGTACCCCCTCCCAAGCCTCCACCGCGGTCCGCGGTAAGACGACCGCGACCGCGAAGGACTAATTGCAGGTTCTCTGAAATTCGACCACCGCAGTCTGCGGTAAAGCGACTGCGACTGCGGTGCTACTGCAGGTCTCGCTGAATTATTCCACCGTGGTCCGCGCTAAGGCGACCGCGGCCGCGAAGGGAGCACCGCAGACCGTGCTAGGGCGACCGCGGCTGCGCTCCCAGGTTCAGAGACCTGTTACTTCACATGCAATACTCAGTGAATTTCAGTGTAATGCAACCCGGAACCTATCGAAAACTATCCCGAGCCCTCGGAACCTCAAACAAAAGTGCACACAACCTCTAAAACGAGTTACAGACTTATTCAAGTATTCAAAACACCGAATCAATATCATAAACATCAAATTACACCTCAAATCACATGAAATTTCTCAACCTTTCTCAACCTTCACATTTTCCCACTTTCAGTCAAATCCCATCAAATTCAACTCTGTCTCTCACCAATTTCACAGATTTCAGGTTAAACATATTTTATTTATCTTGGCTCCGTCACCATAGTACAGGCCTCAATTACACAGGTTTCCATCATTTTTCTTTTTCACAGCCTTTATAGTTTTCAGAAAATAGTTTTCTTTAAAATTTCAATCTTTCATCAATATTTTTCACATACAGGCTTCCCGGCTACGCGCCCGGGTTGTGCTACACAATAAGGTGAGATGAGAAGGAGACTTTCACTGCCTCGACACACAGATTTATATAAAATTATACGGGATGACTTTTTGGGTCATCACATTACTATCCCCATTAGGATGCAGCATATGTCGTGATGCCTCAACCCTATCCGATAATGAATGCTTAGCCGTATGTCCGACCCCAACAAAACTACAATCAAAACCGAGCTCTACCACCCAGAAATAATCTTCCTCCCCAAGCTCCATATAATCCTCGCCCCCGACAAAATAATCCCTTGGAACCACCCAGGAGAACCCACTTTACACCAATCTGAGAATAATATTCCAGCCTTTTCCCAAAGCTGGTCCAGATGGGTCTACTACAGCCTGTACTCCAGAACATGCAAAACCCAAAAGCTCCCTCTTACAGGACGGGTACTCGGTGTGCTTACCACCCGGAGGCTGAGGGACATGATACCGAAGATTGTTGGACCCTCAAAAGGGCGGTTGAAAGCCTCATAGAACAATAGACAGTGGTGCTAAGGGACGAGGATGTCCCCAATGTAACGAACAATCAATTGCCCGCCCACAACAACGGGCCCGTTATTGGCATGATTTGCGAAGACCAAGATTTTGATCCGGCCTTAAAAGTTATCATCGCCATTGAGGATGTTGAGAAAAATCCAAAAGAGGAACCCAAGCCAGTTAAAGAGATAAAGAAAAGCAACCCCGTCCCTCAGGCCACGGGGAAGTTTGAAACCACAACAAAGACGGGGCCTTCCAATGATGTTGTTCTTTATGTCCCTAGGGCACCTAGGAAGGAACAATGCATGTTAAGCCCTCCTAGAATGTTGCAATACATCAAAGCAATGATGAACGTCCTGAAAATTTACGTGCCAAAGGGGACGTATGTGGTGCGGGGGCCAATAATTTCACCAAGTCTGAATGAGCCCGTGGTCATTAGCCGTGCATCACAAACTCCCATAAAGGATACCACTGTTGTCCCCTGGAACTAGAACAAGACGGTAGTGACGTACAAGGGAAAATATATCATAGGGGAAGCAATTGAAGCAAACTCATCTGAAAGATACTTCAACCCGAAACAGCTAAACAAGAACAAAAAAAATGCTTTCCGCCTAAAAGACCAGTCAGTGCCGACGAGGCAGAAGAATTCTTTAGAAAGATGAAAATCTCTGAATACTCTGTGATTGAACAGCTTAGAGAATCTCCCATGCAGGTCTCACTCCTATCTTTGCTGATAAGCTCAAGTGCACATCAGAAGGTTTTGATCAAACCACTTAATGAAGCGTATAGTCCCGCCGAAACTACCGTTGAACAAATGGAAAGAATGGCGGAAAGATTCTTCGAGGTAAACCGCATCTCATTCAGAAAAAAATGACATACCCCGAGAAGGGGCTGCTCACAATAAGGGCCTCCACCTGACCATCAAGTGCGAAGGGTACTACGTAAAAAGGGTCATGGTGGACGGAGGATTTGGGGTCGACATTTGTACTCTCACAACCTTAAAAACAATGGAGATTGGGACTGAGAGAATCAAGCCCAACAATGTGTGTGTCCGTGCATTCGACGTCAGCAAGAGGGACATAATAGGAAAAATTGACTTAGTCTTAACAATTGGCCCCGTAGATTCTAGGTTTTGGACATGGATACATCTTATAATTATCTCAAGGGAAGGTAGTGGATCGACGCCGCATGAGCTGTACCCGCGACCCTCCACCAGATTGTTAAATGCGAGCATGAAGACCGAGAGATTGTGGTCCATGAGGAGGACAAGCAGTCCATTCATAGGGATCCATCAGTCCACTACTTGGAAGAAAGAGAAGGTAGCGAGCACATCGTCTACCAGGATTTTTTAGATTGTAGTTGCAGACCAGTGTGCGGAGGAAACCCCTTGTCCTCATCCCTTCCTATCAAATGCATCCATCATGGTCGCTAGTGACATGATCAAACATGGGTACAAACCCAGAAAAGGGCTCGGGGTGTCTCTGCAAGGCATCACAGAACCTATCACCATGCCTACCGGTGAAAAGTTCTTCAGCATTGGGTTTCAAGCCACCTCTGATGATGAAAAATGGGTTGATCAGCGTAAGAAGGATGGTTGGGTTTTGCCTCAGCCAATCCCACACATCATTGGATCGTTTGTCGGGCCGAAGTACATAGAAGAAGAAGAGGAAACCTTCACGGACGAGGAAATCGAAAAGATTTGTGGGGCAATGAGGCAGATGCTGCATGAGACTCACATGGTCCAATTAGGAGAAGGATCAAGCACTACTGAAGTGAAATATATGGGGCCTAATGCCAAGCTCCAAAACTGGAGGGCTACTCCATTCCCCATCAGGCGGAAGTCCTGGTAGTCCAGCCTTGCCATCCTTTCTGCACTTCGAGTTATTTCAGGGTGTAACTCGAGTGTTTTTAGTTTATTGTCTTTTCAAATTCTGATGTAAACCCTCATATGTTAAAAATTCAATGAAATGAAATTAATATTTCATAGTCTATGAACCTCTCTCTTTATTCTTCCTAATTTCTATTATTTTCTCTTATTTTTTATTTTCTTTTCAGTTCTAATAATGCGGATTTTAATAACATGATATGCTTGCGGACTTCATACCCAGATCTTGATACTCCATCTAACCAATAAATAATGAATCAAGAACCGGAATATGATAAGATGGGTCTTTTAAGGAAATAAATCGAGAATTGGAATAATTCGAGAATAAGCCTAAGCCGAACTTAAATGAAACAGAACCGGTTAACTTGGGTAATTCAGAAGAGGTCCGAGAAACCATGATAAGTATCTATACCAATAAAAGAACTAGGGACGCTTTGATCCAACTTCTATTCGAATTCAAACATGTGTTTGCCTGGTCTTATGACGACATGCCCGGACTGAGCGTTGACTTGGTAGTGCACAAATTGCCGACCTACCCCGGTTATCCACCCGTCCAAACAAAGCAAAAAAAATTTAAAACAGACATGAGTGACAAGATCAAAGAAGAAGTCACTAAACAATTAAAGGCCGGAGTGATCCGAGTGGTCCAATACACCACCTGGCTAGCCAACGTGGTCCCGGTACCTAAGAAAGATGGGAAAGTCAGAGTGTGTGTCGACTACCAAGATTTGAATAGGGCAAGTCCCAAAGACAACTTTCCATTGCCAAACATCCATATCCTGGTTGAAACCTGTGCTAAACATGAGGTACAGTCTTTTGTGGATTGTTATGCTGGGTATCACCAGGTTTTGATGGATGACGAAGATGCAGAAAAGACAACCTTCAACACACCCTGGGGCACCTACTGCTACCGGGTCATGCCATTCGGTCTAAAGAACGCTGGGGCAACTTATATGAGGGCCATGATCGCCATTTTCCACGACATGATGCATCAAGAGATTGAGGTGTACGTGGATGATGTGATTATTAAATCCAGGACGCCAGACGACCATGTGCAACATTTGAGAAAATTCTTTAAACGGCTGCGTAAATATGATTTAATATTAAATCCAGCCAAGTGTGCCTTCGGAGTTCCATCTGGGAAGTTACAGGGATTTATAGTCAGTCGACGGGGCATCGAGGTGGACCCCATAAAGATAAAATCTATTCAGGATCTTCCACCTCCGAGAACCAAAAAAGAGGTCATGCGTTTGCTGGGTAGATTAAACTACATCAGCAGGTTCATCGCTCAGTTGACATCCACATGTGAGCCTATATTCAAGTAGTTGAAGAAAGATGCAACGATTAAATGGAAAGACGAATGCCAAGAAACTTTCGACAAAATCAAAGAATATCTATCGAATCCGCCAGTATTAGTCCCACCAGAACCAGGAAGGCCTTTGTTTTTATACTTAACGGTGTTGGAAAATTCTTTCCGGTGTGTTCTCGGGCAGCATGATGCAACCGGGAAGAAAGAACAGGCCATATACTACTTGAGCAAAAAATTCACAAGCTACGAAGCAAACTATACGTTGCTGGAAAGAACTTGTTGTCACTAGGCTGGATCCTTTGAAGTATCTATGCCAAAAGCCAATGCCCACCAGGAGATTAGCAAAGTGGGAGAGTTTTCTCACCGAGTTCGACATAGTCTATGTCACCCGCACGGTAATGAAAGCTCAAGCCTTGGCAGATCACCTGGCAGAAAATCCTGTCGATGACGACTATCAACCTCTAAGTACTTACTTCCTGGACGAGGAGGTAAACTCAGTCGAGGTAATTCCCGAAAACACCAACACTTGGAAAATGTTCTTTGATGGAGCCGTAAATGCAAAAGGTGTTGGGATTGGGGCAATCTTGATTTCTCCCATGGGGAAACACTATCCAACCACCGCCCTTCTTCGTTTCTTTTGTACCAACAGTACTGCCACTACTAGAAAATGGGCCTATGGGAACAATTAATTTTGCAACGGTTCACAAACCGTTGCCATAGATACGATATAGTAACGGTTGCAACCATTATAATAGACTTTGGGGGGTATCAGCACGCTTTAGACATAAAACCGTTGCAATTGTAACAACACCGTTGCCATAGAGGTTTATTTTGCAACGAATTTCTAAACCGTCCCAATAGACATGTATATGGAAACGATTTTCGGGGAAAATTCACTATGGGAATGGTTAGTCATTCCCCCTCGTTTTTTCGCTGAAAATTTGTTGGCCCGCCAATATGCATAAGTGATTTGTCAAATTATATTTTTTAATTAATTTTAATAATGTAAATAGAAACCCCTTCATCGATACATCCTAAAACTCAGCTCCCATATCGTCACTGTCGATCGGAAACTCCCTCTGGTTTCTGCAGAAATGATTGTATCCCAGAGATATTTTCCAGAACTTGTGGGAAAGGACCAATGATTGTATCAAGCCTCTCCATCAAATAACGGTATAGATATTCTAGCCTTGCTCTTCATCAAATTAATGGTCGAGTTTCATCAAATATCTCTTCATTAGACCACCATTATCATCAAACCCTTGAGTTCCCAAAGCCCAAAACCCCAAATCCCCAAATTTTTAACAGTTCGACACTTCTTCAAGGTTAGTTGCTAGCTTTCCCCAAATCCCCAAATTCTAAAGGCCAAATACATCGGCAGCCCCTTAAACTTGTCCTCACTTTTTACTTTGACACTTTTTCTTGATTGTGGTCCATTTGAACACTTTAACTAGGTCTATACTGTGTCACTTAGACACAATTTGGTGATGTGGCATAGTGCGTGTAATACACTACTTTTAGGAGCGTGAAAGATGAGTATTTCTATTTTTTATGTTTTTTTTCTTTCTCCTCCTATTCTTTGGCAATCAGAAGCTCGACTTGCATACATGGAAGGGACAATGGCGAACAACCATACATACAAACAAACAGAGCTAATCTTCACAAATGATGTCGCCGGATTTGATACAAACAAACAGTGCAATTCTTGAACAACAGACATACAAACAGACGGGTGACTTCACAAATGAGGTCGCCGAAAAACTCAAAACTCCGGTCGGGTCCAAAGAGGCAACAAGCAATGCTCAGTTAATTAAAGGCACCGTCCTCAACGAGGTCACCGAAAAAGTGCACCACTTTGAATTAAAGGTCGACGCCGGAGGTTATCGTCATTAAAATATTCTTTCCCAGATCTGAAAATCCAAGGTCGACGCCGGAAAAGTGTACGCCGAAGAATACATCGATCCCATTTTTGGTGCTCTATTTTTCCAGATTTGCCCGTTTTCTGTCTTTATTTTCTCCTGACTAGTTAATTTTTGTGGTTCTTTTAGTGTAGTATCTTGTTCAAACTATATTGAAGACCCGCTCCTTTCTAGCGGATTACATATAAAATTGGAGAGAGCTTAAAAATGAATAAAGGGTTAAAAGAAATCTGCCTCGCATCAACTTTGGCTGACCTTATTTCTTTATCAAGAAATGGTCTCTAGTTTCATATTAATGAGTTTTCCAGTTCTTTTTCTGCAGGTTTTTAATCTTTTTGATGGTTGGGGAAGATGACAATGGCCGAAAATAGTTCTTTGATAGTTGAGGAAGATGACAATGGTCTAAAATGGTTCTTTGATAGTTGGGGAAGATGACTATGGCCGAAAATGGCTTTTTTAATTAATTAATTAAAGTTAAATCCATGTGTTTCTTTTTTATTCTTAACCGTGGCGAGTGAATCATACGCATGACTTATGTTTGGCTGATTACAAGTTTTGTGTTTAAATGACACATTCGAGGTGTGGTTGAAGTGTTCAAATAGACCACAATCAATAAAAAGTGTCAAAGTGAAAAGTGAGGACAAGTTTAAGGGCTGCCAATTTATTTGGCCAATTCTAAAATCAGATTTGTGCTCAAATCAGAGAAGCCCAAAATCACCATAGCCTAGTAGTTTTCTTAATCCTTTTGGTCATTTTTATTGTTTTTGTTACCATTGCTATACCTTTTTACTGTATTTTTGTTCTTGCATGATGTATGCTTGGAGCTATGTGTGCTCGCTACTATATCTGTCACTCCCACACTCCCTCTATCTCTCTTTAAAATTTTTTATTTGTGTACTTTATGTATGGAGCAAATCATACATGGGTATCTATTGAGGTAATTATTTTTTATTTTCATGATGTTGATTCATATAAATTTGATCAGTAGATAATGGATTGATAATTTACAAAGATTCCTTGTTTTATTTACAAGAAAGAATGGAAAATCGATTATTGAAAAATAGAAAACCATGAGAACAATTATTATTTGTAATGTCTCAAGTTATCTAGAAACTAATTTAGTACTCCATATTTCTAGTAGTGCTACTAAATACTACTACTGTATTATACTTGAATTGGCTTCCTGTGAAGACAAGGCAAATACTAAGAGATGAAGCTGAAAATGAGCTACTTCCATGGCTGTACGGAAGCATCGTTACCTTAACGATCAAATACCTGAATTTCTGCATTGCCAAGATGTTGCAATTCAGACACCTTGCTCCAATTCAAACTGCACCTTCCACTATTATGTCACTGCTTTTCTGGGTTTCGTTAACTCGATCAGTCTCTTCATTGTATTCTTGAATCTTTGTATTTTATACCTTCTAATAGTATTAGAGATGAAAATTTCACACAGTCCTGTTTCTTGACTTCTATTTAGGGAGTTTCCAAACTCCATATGCCAAAATCAACTAAAAAAGGCCAGTTATAGTATTTCCACTGTTATTGTATCGTACTTGCACGAGTTCAGACTACTAGGTATGTGAGATCCTCATCTCATCTATCTCTAGCATACAATTTTTTAGAGCTTTAGATATATGCAACCACATAGAATTTGGTTGCAAGAACATCAAATTCTATGAAGCTTAGATCAGTCACTATGTATGTATAACTTTACCCCTGTATGCTTATTTATATCTGTTTGAAAGACATAATGGTAGACCAGTCAAAACTGATTTTTCTAATAAAGAGCTGAAGTCAGTATAGAATTAACTACAACTTATCTACAAAAATAAACAGAGTTAAAGTTCAAGTATACAACCAAAACCAAAAGTCCAGACTAATAGCAGGTTGATAAAGAAGTGAAGCAAAACTGGCAGACAAACTTAACGGGTTGTGGACTGGAAAAATATGAGGAACTACAAAGCAAACTCAATTCGATTCATCCAAACAAAGGGAAATTGTTTACCATATGTTCTTTTACTCAACTTTGCTATAATAAAATGGGTAACAACCAGCAGCCCACCTTTCCATACCATTGGAAAAAAGATCTACTTAGTCAAAATCCATCTTCTATGGGTTTAGTAATAGGCTAATTGAACTCCTAATAAATTTTTTTAGTTGTTTGTTTCTGCACTAGTACTTTTACCATGCAAGAAAGTAACTACACTAGTTCTTTTTTTATAGTTGTTTGTTTGTTTTGAACTATAATCTCTAAGATACTATTTTGTTTGTTTTGAATACAGGTTGTGCCTCAAGCTGATAGAGTTTTAATTCGGTTAGAAGAGTTGTCTGAGGTACTTTTTACGGTTGTCTCTTAATTTGTTTTCTCTGTTTTTCCTACTTTGAGTTTCTTAATGTCAACTTTTTGCTCAATAAGTAAAGCTAGTTTTCTCAAACATTTTCTGCATCAATACTCCTTTTCTGTGTGTGTGTTTTTTTTGGGGGAGGGGGGGAGGGGGGTAAGGTGGGTAGGTTCCTTCATAGGTCAAATGGTAGAACTTACATATTCTGCAAGGTAACTGGCAGAATAGACGGAATGCTTCCGCCGATATGGTTGTTGCTCAGATATCTGCCACAAGGGATAGCCACAATTATTGCTCATATTTCATTACAGTAGACTACCGCTATATGTAAATATTCTAATAACATGAAATGTTTTGACCTAGGAGATACGCGAGAAACTTACAATGTTTTGAGAGAAGAAAATGAGCCTAAATTATCCCCTAGTTCACCACCCAAGTTAGCAGCATTGAGTCAACTGAAAATGATGTGAGAAGTAGGATTAGCATTACAGTTCCAAATATCTATGAAATGTTGAGGCAAAATGGGAAGTTCTTACATCGTTACTATATTTGTATTTTCGCATATGACCCCATTCAACTAGACTTGTGTATTAAGTAGAGGTGTTATCAAGTTAGTGCTTTTGAAACCAGTGATTTGGGCACCACATTGTGGTGTATTGTGTAGATGTTGATTGTTTTGTAGATGTTGTAGATGCTGATTGTTTTGTAATAAGTAATCACAAAAGTTAGTCTTTTTATTTTTTCTTAGATTCTTTCCATGACAACAAACTTAATATTTTAGAAGTACTGTTAATTGAGTGCTAGATTTGTTGATGTTTGGTGCCAATGGTTTAACTATTTTTTCTTTCCTCTTAACAAAGCTTCTGCTCAACTGTAATACAGTAGATATTAGAGAAACCATGTTTCAACCATGTTTCACTGTACAACCATGTTTCAAATTCTTCCCAAAAGCAACTATGTTTCACTGTACAACCAAAATGAAAAGGACACTAGAGAAACAATAAAAAATAAGCAGAACTCCAGACAATGAAAAACCTTTTTTCATATACTACAGAGCTAGAACTATTTGGTTGATGGAAGTTGGGAAGGTAATTACACAAATCCTATTTCAATCTATCACAATCCACTGATTTGTAAGAAGTTAACTTTTAAAGGTCTTAAATTGCTTTAGTGTTTGTGACTTTCTGAGTTCCACCCTTAAACGCAGTAGTCAATGTCAAATTAATATGTTTTTGGTTTATTTGGTTAGTTTTGTTGATTTACTTTTATCGTATAGGAGAAATACCATACATATAGAAGAGTGCTCTGGTATATTCATAGTCATAAGATGTGTTACTTGGGTCATAGAAGATTTTTGCCTCATGATCATCCATTCCGAAGAGATAAGAAGTCTTTTAATGGTAAGGAGGAGCATAGACCTGCACCTGCTCCTTTGTCGGGTGAAGAAGTGTTTGAGGAGCTGCTTGAATTCAACAATATCTTTGGAAAGAGCACTAAAAAAAGGCCTCGGAGTGATAAGAGTCCGTGGAAAAAGAGATCCATTTTTTTTTGAATTTCCATATTGGGTGCATAACAAATTGAGGCACAATCTTTATGTGATGCACATCGAGAAAAACATATGTGATAGTTCAGAAACTCGAGATATTCTACATTACAAAGTGATTGAGGAATTAGACCTGTCAAATCTGATGGTAGAGGACCTGAAAGCCTGTTATTGTTAAGTGCTAGTATCTATATAAAGTATTGATAAAAATAACATGAGGGATTAAATAGCTTTACATTGTTCTAGAGAAGCATGCCTAATGATTAAAATAATAACTGCAATTTCTCATCAAAGCAAACTCCATAATATTTAGTACAGTAATTAGATTCATTTAACATGGCAGTGACAAAGTGTGCTAGCAATCAGGGATTGTGAAGTCTTTCTTCTTTCTTCAAGTGTATTCAATCACAAATTGGCACAAGATTTGCAGTTTTCAATATAAGCGGTTGAGTATATGGATTTATGATGCAACTTTTGGAGTTCCAACTGTCATGTAGTTATTCCTTTGATGAAGAGTAGTAATCAGATTAGAAAAGTTAGTTTTCTAAATTTATTCCACTATATTCATTATAAGAAATCTTCAAACGATAGTCTCTAAATTTCTAAATTGTACTCTTCTTAGTTTTGATCTTATGATTTTATCACTACTTATGTATGCAGTATGTACCAAATGGTTGAAACCTTCAGACGAAGTTCCAATTCTCCTCGCAATAGGGCTCAAGATTCCACTGCCTTCCAACTCATATAGAAACAACAAAAGTTTAGATGTATCTCAAAAACTTAGCATTAATTTCAGTTTTTAGATGCGTCTGTATATCTCATAAACAAACTGTTGGTACCCTATAAAGAGGAGCACATAGACAGTGCCAGGAACATCTTATAAGGAAGAAACGGCTTGAACGATATATGATGTTCAGAGGACAAAAGGTTATTAGAAGCAAAATCTGGAAAAAAATGATTTACAATCAATAGGGGTTTAATTTGTAACTTGAAAACATTGGGTATAGATCAGTTGTAGAATGTTTTCCTAGACTTACAAACACTAGGACAAGTGGGGTCAGCTCAGTCACTGTCTCAAACTTAAGCTATGATAGCAGCTCGGACTATATTAGATAAAGACATACCATACATATTGAAGAGTGCTCTGGTATATTCATATGTTACTACATTCATACTAGCTCATTACCTATTTTTTTGTTGGTTTTGCTAACCTATGTTGTGTTTGCTTTTCAGAATCTGGAAAATATTTGAATAGTCATGAATCAAGAAGGGCGCTCAAGCAAATAAAAGAAAATATCCAACCGCATTGCAGTTGGATCACTTGCATCTTTGCGAAATCAAAGGGTTTCGTCGTTAACAACAAAAAAAAAGCTTTCCAGCTACAAGGTCAAATGGAAATGAAGAACAACAATCAGAAACTGGATTACCTTCATCTTTACGAAACCATTTGATGACAACAAAAAGCGTCTTGAAAGCTATAGAGTCAAATGAAAATGAAGACCGACAATCAGAATTAGGAGCTCAAATGCAAGAACAAGTGCCGCAAGTGCCACAAAATTCAACCTCTTCAGCAGCACGAGGAGTACATGAACAAGTGCAACAAGCGAATATGGATTCCATCACTCCTACATAACAGGCAGTACGTGAACGATCTAATGATTCTACCAATCATGAAGCAATTGAACAATTGGAAGAACAAGGCAAGTATATATAAATTTTAATCATAAATTTAACTAACAATAGTGATTGATGATTATCTTTACTTTGTACTAATGCAGGCCCCTCTTCGCCAAAAAGAAAAAGAGGTCGTACGAAAATTCCAAGTGTTCATGGAAGAAAGGAGCGTAAAAGAATCATTATAAATGAGTGTAATCAACCCGTTGGTCCTACTAGCGAAGTTGTAAAAGAGTTGGGTAGCTTCCTCGGCACATTGGGAAGGAGTGAAACTTTTTTTCGTTAAATGTATTTAATTGGAAGAAGTTAAACACAAAAGATGATATGTGGAAATACATCAAGGTATGCAGTTCCCAATATTCAATAAACATGGATTATATTTGCCACGACCCAATTTCTAATGCGGGTCGCGATGGCGCCCAACGGCGGAGTTAGGCAAGCCAATATGAATTACACTAGGTGTTACCCTTCCCATTTGATTAAACAAATCAATATTTACCAATTTTAAACAATTAAACATGATGATAGCTTGATATGAAAATAAAATCATAATACTACATGGCTGAAATAAAGAATATGTATGCCTATACAACCCAAAACCCAAAATATACACTACGTGTGTGCCAGGAACTAGTGTCACGAGTGTCGTGGGCAACTATCAGAATACACAAGATACATATAGATACAAATCCACAGTCTGGGTGAAATAGACGAGGTAAATAACAAAAGGAAATGAAACTCTAGGGTGCTGTTGGGGATCGCTAGAGGTAGCAGCTCACCGTGAAGTCAAGTCAGCTACGTAGCAGCTCACCGTGAAGTCAAGTCCGCTACGGTCACTATCAGGATCTGGTCTGATAACCAGATGCACCAACCTCAGAACCTGTACAGTTAAGAAAGAAGTGCAGCATGAGTACATATTAAAATAAATATGTACCCAGTGAGTATCCCGTCTAATCTCGAAGAAGTAGTGACGAGAGGTCGACTTGACACTCACTAAGGTCCAACAACATGATATAACAAAGATAAAATAAAGCAGTAGGCATGTAAGACAGTGACTAGCAATTATGTATAAAGCATAGAAATCCAAGAAAAATACTAGAACAATAACAATGGCCACATCCTTTCCCAAAGATGTCTCATACAAGTAAAAATCTATGAAATCCATGCCAAATAACCATGCGCACACAGGAATAAGACAACCGGCCGGAGTCATAAGGGACGAATAGCTATGCACTGCTGGGGATCGACCGGCCCGTCCCAAAAGTGCATGCTTACCATAATCATAACTACGCACTGCCAAGGATCGATTGGCCCGTCCCAAAAGTGTGTCTTTCAATGTAATCATATCATATCATAGTACAACTTCGTCCATGCACTGCCGAGGATCGAACGGCCCGTACCAAGAGTGCATTCTCAATTATATCATCTCTGTGCACTGTCGAGGATTGACCGGCCCATCTCAAAAGTGCACCTTTCAATCCGCCGTGGCGTACGACCCGCTCCCATAAGAGTGGGGGAAATCACACATCGCTCGCGGAATGTAAATTGCGAAGCGGTCACATGCACACACAATATCTTATAAAACTTACCTTCCATAACAAATTCCTTTCAATTCAACAAAATTCCATAAAGCCTCAGAGGAACAATACTATTCAAAACATGATCTCATGGTACATATGGCGTCACAATGAATAATATAAAGCATTACAAGGAAGCACATAAGGCATTACAAGGAAGCATATAAGACATTACGAGGAAACATATAAGACATGATGTGGGCCTAACTACCCGAACATAACAATGATAGCCGCTACGTATGGACTCTCGTCACTTGGTGCGTACGTATCCCCCAAACAATTTACACATTGCATACAAATCACCTATGGGGACAATTCCCTCTTACAAGGTTAGAAAGCAGACTCACCTCGTGTCGAATCTACCCCTCGGACCACAATTGCGTCCGAAACTCCGAACTCTACACCCGAGGACTCGCAACTAGCCAAAAGGTGTACAATTAAATCAATGCATGCACAATGTGGGAAATTATCCTAGTTATTCAATAAAATAGCTATTCTTGAACAATTCCCAAATTCTAACCCCGGTCCGGCATGTTCAAATTTCGAAAATTCTCGAAGGGATCATTCACCCATAGCCTAATAATCATCAATGTATGATTTCTACTTTAATTCATGGCTTAAAACGGAAAATCACAAAATCTTCAAGAGCCCTAAAATTACTACCTAATTCCATGATTTTTGATAATTTAGTAGGGAATTTAACTAGGAATTGATGTTTGAATCTAGTGTTAGATAGGGAATTTACTTACCTCAAGTACTAGGTTGAAGGCCCCTCTTGGAAGCTCTCAAATAACACAAGGAAGAATATTGAAAATGGAAGAAATGACTCAATCCCATGTTTTAAATGAAATTTCACTGCCTAGCCTACAAGGGTTCCGCACCTAGGGCTCGAGGATCGCACCTGCGGTCTCGCACTTGCGAACTGGGGCTCGCACCTGCGTAATTGGGAAAGAGGGGCTAGGGTCACACATGCGGAGCTGGAGACCGCACCTGCGGTTCCGCTCCTGCAGAAAAGGAATCGCACCTGCAGTCCCGCACCTGCGGCTGGGCAACCGCACCTGCGGTCACACCAGATCAGGTGCACCAGCTGTATCTTCAACTGGTTTTTGGCCTCGTGTGGTGTACAGAAGGCACCTGGGCCCACCCGAGCCCCCGTCCAAATATACCAACAAGTCCTAACTCATAATACGGACTCGCTCGAGCCTTCGAAACACCCAAAACAACGCTAAATCTTAAAATCATCCCTCAAAACCCATAGGATCAAACTTAAGGATTTCTAAGTTCTTGATTTCTATAACAACGCGCCGGACCGACTTATACTACTTGGAATGACCCCAAATTTTGCAGAAAAGTCATGAATGACATAACGAAACTATTCCCAATCTTGTAATTTCATTCGGACCTCGGTAACATAAAATCATGTTCCAAACCAAATTTCAAATTCTATGAAAATCCTCAAAACTTCATTAACTCTCAATTTCCCATTTGATCTGAAACCCGTCAAATCAAGTCTATTTCTTACCAAATTTCACAGATAACTTAAATAACACATATTGAACTTGTTCCGTGGTCCGAAACCATAATACGGGCCCGACAGCACAGGTTTCACATCGAGGTTCATTTTCATAAGCCTTTATTATTTTCAGAAAATAATTTGCTTTAAAAATTCATTTCCGCACTTGGGTCCTCGGAATTCGATTCCGGGCATACGCCCAAGTCCCATATTTTCCTTCGGACCTTCAGGGACTGCCAGATCACGGGTTCGGGTCCATTTACTAAAAATGTTGATCAAAGTCAACTTTATTCAATTAATTATCATAAATTAAACTCTTTATCAAGCTTTCACATAAAAGCTTCCTGGCTACGCGCCCGGGCTACGCACGCACATCGAGGTGAGATTAACGGAGGCTTTCGGGGCCTCGGAACGCAGTCATAATTAAATTTACATAAGTTGACCCTTTTGATCATCACAATCTCCCCCTCTAAAATAAACGTTCGTCCTCGAAAGGACGTAGAATCGTACCTGAAGCGCTGAATAGCTAAAGATACCTGCTCCGCACGTCCTCCTCGGACTCCCAAGTCGCCTCATCGACTGGTTGGCCCCTCCACTGGACCTTTACGGCAAAAACTCTCTTATACCTCAACTGGCGGTCCTGCCTATCAATAATAGCAACTGGCTACTCCTCCAAGCCCAACTTCCCATCTAACTGGATAGTGCTGAAATCAATCACGTGAGAGAAATCGGCATGATATCTCTGTAGCATGGATACATGAAAAACCGGGTGAACTCCTGATAAAGCGGGAGGTAAAGCGAGCTCATAAGAAACCTCCCCGACTCGCCTCAACACCTCGAAAGGGCCTATAAACATGGGGCTCAAATTGCCTTTTTTCCCGAATCTCATAACGCCCTTCATCGGCGAAACATTCAACATAACCTTATCTCCCTCCATAAATGCTACATCACGCACCCGCTGATCTGCGTAACTCTTCTGTCTGGACTGAGCTGTGCGGAGTCTCTCCTGAGTAATCTTCACCCTATCCAAAGCATCTCTCACCAGATCTGTGCCATATAACTTGGCCTCGCCGGGCTCAAACCACCCGATAGGAGAACAATATCGCCGGCCATATAACGCCTCGAATGGAGCCATCTCGATGCTGGACTGATAACTGTTATTGTATGTGAACTCCTCCAAAGGCAAGAATTAGTCCTACTGACCGCCAAAATCAATCACACAATCCCTGAGCATATCCTCCAAAATTTGAACTGTACGCTCTGACTGGCCATCGGTCTGAGGGTGAAATGCTAAACTGAGGTCTATCTGAGTGTCCATCTCCTTGTGCGAAGCTCTCCAGAAGTGCAAAGTGAAATGAGGACCTCGATCTGATATAATAGACATCGGCACACCGTGCAACTGGACTATCTCTCGAATGTAAATTTGAGCCAGCCTCTCTGTAGTATAAGTAGTAGCCACAGGAACAAAATGCGCCGATTTGGTCAATCTATCCACAATGACCCAAACCGCGTCAACCTTCCGCAAAGTCTGTGGCAACCCAACAACGAAGTCCATAGTGATGCGCTCCCATTTCCACTCAGGAATGGCCATCTGCTGAAACAAGCCTTCTGGCCTATGGTGCTCGTACTAGAGTTGCTGATAATTGAGACACCTAGCCACATACTGCACTATATCCTTCTTCATCCGCCTCCACCAGTAGTGCTGCTTCAAATCACGGTACATCTTCGTCGCTCCTGGATGAACGGAATACCGAGAACTGTGGGCCTCTTATAGAATTCTCTTCCTTAGGCCATCAATATTAGGAACACATAAACGACCCTGGAGCCTCAAAACACCATCCTCTCCCAAAGTAACCTCCTTGGCCCTGCCATGGACCACTTTATCCCGAAGCTCTGCAAGGCATGGATCATCAAACTGTTGAGCCTTAATCTCCCCAAACAATGAAGACTAAGCAGCTACATAAGCCAAAACTCGACGAGGCTCCGAAAGATCCAATCTCACAAGGCGATTGGCCAAAGACTGAATGTCCAAGGCTAAAGGTCTCTCCTCAGCTGCAATGTAGGCCAAGGTACCCATACTTGCTGCCCTCCTGCTCAAAGCATCTACCACTACATTCGCCTTGCCCGGGTGATATAGAATAGTGAGATCATAATCCTTTAACAACTCAAGCCATCTGCGCTGCCTCAAGTTAAGATCCCCCTGCTCGAATAAGTGCTGCAAAATGCGGTGGTCAGTGTAGACCTCACACGACACACCATACAAATAGTGCCGCCAAATCTTCAAAGCATGAACAATCGCCTCCAACTCTACTTCGTGAAAAAGATAATTCTTTTCATGAACCTTCAGTTGGCGCGAAGCATAAGCAATAACCCTGCCATCCTGCATCAACACACATCCCTACCCGACGCGTGAAGTGTCGCAATAAACGGTGTACATCCCAGAACCGGAAGGAAACGTCAGAACTGGTGTTGAGGTCAAAGTTGACTTGAGCTTCTGAAAGCTCGCCTCACACTCGTCGGATCACTGAAATGGGGCATTCATCTGAGTCAATCTGGTCAATGGCGCTGCAATAGAAGAGAACCCTTCCACGAATCGGCGATAATAGCCTGCTAGGCCCAAGAAACTCCTGATCTCTGTAGATGAAGTAGGACGCGGCCAACTCTGAACCGCCTTAATCTTCTGAGGATCAACCTTGATACCTTCTCCAGATACCACATGCCCCAAAAATGCCACGGAATCTAACCAGAACTCGCACTTGGAGAACTTAGCATACATCTTCTGTTCCCGCATGGTCTGGAGCACAACTCTCAAATGCTTCTCAGGCTCACCCAGGCTCCGCGAATAAATCAAGATGTCATCAATGAAGACGATGATGAAGGAATCAATATACGGCCTGAATACCCTATTCATCAAGTCCATGAATGCTGCTTGGGAATTAGTTAAACCAAAGGACATCATCAGGAACTCATAATGTCCATATATGGTACGAAATGCAGTCTTCGGAACATATTAAGCTTGAATCTTCAACTGATGATAACCCGATCTCAAATCAACCTTGGAAAACACACTAGCACCCTGCAACTGGTCAAATAAATCATTGATGCGCGACAGAGGATACTTATTCTTACTAGTAACCTTATTCATCTGGCGGTAATCAATACACATCCGCATAGACCCATCCTTCTTCTTCACAAATAGGATTGGAGCACCCCACATCGACACACTCGGCCTAATGAACCCCTTAGCCAACAACTCCTCAAGTTGCTCATTTAACTCTTTCAACTCCTTAGGAGCCATACGATACGGGGGAATGGAAATAGGCTGAGTATTTGGAGCTAAATCAATACAGAAATCAATATCTCGATCTGGAGGCATGCCTGGAAGATCTGAAGGAAATACGTCTGAAAACTCTCGTACCACCGGCACTGAAACAATGGTCGAAGACTCGGCTGTGGAGTCCCGCACATAATCAAGGTAAGCCAAACAATCCTTATCGACCATATGTCGAGCCTTTATGAAGGAAATAACTCGGCTGGATGCACTAACTGAAGAACCTCTCCACTCTAGCCTAGGCGACTCAGGCATGGCTAAGGTGACTGTCTTGGCATGGGAATCTAACACAGCATGATAAGGAGATAGCCAATCCATGCCTATGATAACCTCAAAATCAATCATATTCAGCACTAAAAGATCTGCTCTGGTATTGAAACCGCAGAAAGTGATCACACAAGACCGATAGAACCGGTCTACCACCACACAATCGCCCACAGCAGTGGACACATATATAGGAGAACCCAAGGACTCATGAGGGACATCCAGAAAATGAGCAAATGGTACTGAAACATATGAATACGTGGATCTTGGATCAAATAGTACCGAAGCCTCCCTACCACATACTGATATAATACCTGTGATTACAGCGTCTAAGGCTACTGCATCTTATCTGGCCGGAATGTCATAAAATCTGGCTGAGGCTCCTGAAGACTGAACCCCCCTAGAGTGAACAGGAACTAACTGACCTCCCCCTGACCGGCCTCCCCCTCTAGGACGACCCTTGCCTACATGTCCTCCACCTCTAGGTGGTCGGACTGCTGGTGCTCAACCCATAGGCTGATAACCCTGTTGCACTGCCTTGCCCCGAAGCCTGAGACACTGTCTCTGCATATGACCTAGATCGCCACACTCAAAGCAACCTCTAGGTACCATAGCCTGCTACCCCAAAGAGGAAGACCCCTGAATAGCCAAGAAGCGATGTGGACCCTCGGGCATAGCACTGAAATAAGAACCGGAGGATCTATGGCGACTATAGTGACCACTAGGTGAACCCTGAGTGGCTGGAGGACGATAGGAACGCTCTGGCATGGCACTAAACTGAGGCCTCGCTGGACCACCTCGAAGAGGTAGTGGAGGTGCTGAATATGGAAGCATGTTGGGCTGACCACCCCCGAACTGACCTCTACTCTTAGCCAGAGCATCCCTGAAATCTCCTGAGAACCTAGCCCTCTTGTCCTGCTGACCCTGCTGACCCTGTTCCCTGCTCCTCAATCGATACACCTCAATCCGTCGAGATATCTCAACTACAAGTTGGTAAGGAGTACCCATCTCCACCTTTCAGGCCATAGTAGCCCTAATATCTGAATGCAACCCGGCCACAAACCGTCGCACTCTCTCGGCATCGGTAGGCAATATGATAAGAGCATGGTATGACAACTGTGAAAATCTGGCCTCATAATCTGTCACTGTCATCTGCCCCTGCTCTAGCTGCTCAAACTGATGCCGCAACTCTTCCCAAGTGACAGGAGGAGAATCTGCTGGTCTGCTGAGAATATATGATTGCCACCACCTTGCGAGCTCTGCCCTCCAACTGAAATGTGGTGAAATACACTCCATGGGACTCCAAAATCCTCATGTTGTGCAATCTATCCCTACACTTATCGATGAAATCCTGAGCATCCTCACCCTGCTCACCCCCGAATACTGGAGGGAGAAAACGGGTCCATCTATCCAACATCTTCTGTTGGTTACCCTCTGCAACTGGCCTGGGCTCTGGGCTGCTACCACGGGCTGAACCCCACCCACAGGTTGTGTGCCCGGGGTATGACGTGCTGCTGCTGCCTGACCCGTGGCCTGAGTTGTAGGGGTATGGATTCCCCCTCCCGCCTGAGAAGTAGCAGGGTCGGCTGGAAATAAACTAGCCTGGGACATAGTGTCCATGAATCTTAGCATACGGCCCATGACCTCCTGGAAGCCTGGCCCCGTCATGAAATCCATTGGAGCAGGTGCTACTGGAGGCACCTCATCCTGCTCCTCCATAATAGGGTCCTATGGTGGTACCACTGGTATAGCTCTAGGACGCCCTCGTCCCCTACCTCGAGCAGGTGCTCTACCCCTACCTCTAGCCCGACCTCGGGCGGCGGGGGCAGCGGCATCTCCCGGACCAGAAACATCGGATGCACGCGTCCTCATCATCTGTGAGAGAATAGAAGAATAAGTTTTAGTACATCATAGATTGCACGATAGGATATGAATAAAGGGAAGTTTCCTAACAACCCATAGCCTACTAAGATAAGTACAGACGTCTCCGTACCGATCCGCAAGACTCTACTGGGCCTGCTCGTGACTCGTGAGACTTACGTGAACCTAGGTCTCTGATACCACGTTGTCACGACCCAATTTCTAATGCGGGTCGCGATGGCGCCCAACGGCGGAGTTAGGCAAGCCAATATGAATTACACTAGGTGTTACCCTTCCCATTTGATTAAACAAATCAATATTTACCAATTTTAAACAATTAAACATGATGATAGCTTGATATGAAAATAAAATCATAACACTACATGGCCGAAATAAAGCATATGTATACCTATACAACCCAAAATATACACTACGTGTGTGCCAGGAACTAGTGTCACGAGTGTCGCGGGCAACTATCAGAATACACAAGATACATATAGATACAAATCCACAGTCTGGGTGAAATAGACGGGGTAAATAACAAAAGTAAATGAAACTCCAGGGTGCTGCTGGGGATCGCCAGAGGAAGCAGCTCACCGTGAAGTCAAGTCCGCTACAGTCACTATCAGGATCTGGTCTGATAACCTGATGCACCAGCCTTAGAACCTGTACAGTTAAGTACCGAAGTGCAGCATGAGTACATATTAAAATAAATGTGTACCCAGTGAGTATCCCGTCTAATCTCGAAGAAGTAGTGACGAGAGGTCAACTTGACACTCACTAAGGTCCAACAGCATGATATAACAAAGATAAAATAAAGCAGTAGGCATGTAAGATAGTGAGTAGCATTGTGTATAAAGCACAGAAATCCAAGAAAAATACTAGAACAATAACAATGGCCACTTCCTTTCCCAAAGATGTCTCATACAAGTAAAAATCCACGAAAACCATGCCAAATAACCACGCGCACACAGGAATAAGACAACCGACTGGAGTCATAAGGGAAGAATAGCTTTGCACTGCCGGGGATCGATTGGCCCTTCCCAAAAGTGCATGCTTACCATAATCATAACTACGCACTGCCGAGGATCGATCGGCCCATCCCAAAAGTGCGTCTTTCAATGTAATCATATCATATCATAGTACAACTTCGTCCATGCACTGCCGAGGATCGAACGGCCCGTACCAAGAGTGAATTCTCAATTATATCATCTCTGTGCAGTGTCGGGGATCGACCAGCCCATCCAAAAAGTGCACCTTTCAATCCGCCGTGGCGTACGGCTCGCTCCTATAAGAGTCGGGGAAATCACACATCGCTCGCGGAATGTAAATTGCGAAGCGGTCACATGCACAAACAATATCTTATAAAACTTACCTTCCATAACAAAAGCCTTTCTAACAAACATCCATAAAGCCTCAGAGGAACAATACTATACAAAACATGATCTCATGGTAAATATGGCATCACAATGAATCATATATAGCATTACAAGGAAGCACATAAGGCATTACAAGGAAGCATATAAGACATTACGAGGAAACATATAAGACATGATGTGGGCCTAACTACCCAGACATAACAATGATAGCCGCTACGTACAGGCTCTCGTCACTTGGTGCGTACGTAGCCCCCAAACAATTTACACATAGCATACACATCACCTATGGGGACAATTCCCTTGTGCAAGGTTAGAAAGGAGACTCACTTCGTGTCGAAGCTACCCCTCGGACCACAATTGCGCCCGAAACTCCGAACTCTACACCCGAGGACCTGCAACTAGCCAAAAAGTGTACAATTAAATCAATGCATGCACAATGTGGGAAATTATCCTAGTTATTCAATAAAATCGCTATTCTTGAAGAAATCCCAAATTCCAACCCCGGTCCCGCATGTTCAAATTTCAAAAATTCTCGAAGGGATCACTCACCCATAGCCTAAGGATCATCAATGTATGATTTCTACTTGAATTCATGGCCTAAAACAGAAAAATACAAAATCCTCAAGAGCCCTAAAATTACTACCTAATTCCATGATTTTTGATAATTTAGTAGGGAATTTAACTAGGAATTGATGTTTGAAACTAGTGTTAGATAGGGAATTTACTTGTCTCAAGTACTAGGTTGAAGGCCCCTCTTGGAAGATCTCAAATAACATAAGGAAGAAGATGGAAAATGGAAGAAATGAATCAATCCCGTGTTTTAAATGAAATTTCACTGCCTGGCGTACAGGGGTTCTGCACCTGCGGCTCGAGGACCGCACCTGCGGTCTCGCACCTGCGGAATTGGGCAAGAGGGGCTTGGGTCGCACCTGCGAAGCTGGAGACCGCACCTGTGATTCCGCTCCCGCGGAAAAGGAACCGCACCTGCGGAACCTTCGCACCTGCGAGGCTGGGACCGCATGAGCGGTCCCGCGCCTGCGGTTGGGCAACCGCACATGCGGTCACACCAGATCAGGTGCACCAGCTGCATCTTCAGCTGGTTTTTTGCCTCATGTGGTGTCCGGGAGGCACCTGGGCCCACCCGAGCCCCCGTCCAAATATACCAACAAGTCCTTACTCATAATACGGGCTCGCTCGAGCCTTCGGAACAGCCAAAACAATGCTAAATCTTAAAATCATCCCTCAAAACCCCTAGGTTCAAACCTAAGGATTTCTAGGTTCTTGATTTCTATAACAAACGCGCCGGACCAACCTATACTACTCGGAATGACCCCAAATTTTGCAGACAAGTCATGAATGACATAACGGAACTATTCCTGGTCTCGAAATTTCATTCGGCCTTGGTAACATAAAATCACGTTCCAAACAAAATTTCAAATTCTATGAAAATCCTCAAAACTTCATTAACTCTCAATTTCCCATTTGATCCGAAACCCGTCAAATCAAGTCCATTTCTTACAAAATTTCACAGATAACTTAAATAACACATATTGAACCTGTTCCGGGCTCCGAAACCATAATACGGGCCCGGCAGCATAGGTTTCACATCGAGGTTCATTTTCATAAGCCTTTATTATTTTCAGAAAATAATTTTCTTTAAAAATTCATTTATCGGACTTGGGTCCTCGGAATTTGATTCTGCGCATACGCCCAAGTCCTATATTATCCTACGCACCTTCCGAGACCGCCAGATCACGGGTCCGGATCCGTTTACCAAAAATATTGACCAAAGTCAACTTTATTCAATTAATTATCATAAATTCAACTCTTTATCAAGTTTTCACATAAAGGCTTCCCGGCTACGCGCTCGGGCTACACACGCACATCGAGGTGAGATTAACGAAGGCTTTTGAGGCCTCGAAACGCAGTCATAATTAAATTTACATAAGATGACCCTTTTGTAGGAAAAATATGACATTCCTGACGAGACGAAAACATGGGTTTTTGAATCAATATGTAGTGCTTGGAGAAATATAAGAATCAATTGAAGAGAAAACACTTTGAAGCCTATGAGAATGATGAGCTTCGAATGGAGAATAGTCCAGTAGATGTTCTGGAATCTCACTTTAAGGAGCTTCTTAACTATTGGAACTCCGATCCTCACAAGGTAATTACATTCATTCTTGTTTCATTAAGCAGGATTTCATGTAACTTATGCATAGCACTTTGTTTGACCTTGCTTTTAACATATATTTGCAAGACATAGCAACATTCTTTTGATAATAGAATGAATCATTTAGCCAAGCTCCGCTATTTGGTAGACATAACAACATTTTTTCGAAATAAGTTGCTATTTGGTTGACTCGTTTATTTGCAGAAAATGTCTGAAACCAATACAATGAATCAAAATAAGTTGAAGTGTCCGCACACTGCTGGCAGAACACCTTTTGCTCTAATTCACGAGGTTTGATGTTTCTCTTTCTTCTTTTTTTTGTTCTTTCTTAGTTAAGAACTTGCTAACTTTACATGGAAAGATTCTTATACTAGTTTTCATGTAACTAGGGAAAAAGGAAGGAAATGTCTGATACTTTGGATACTCTATCAAGTAAGGATATATTTGTGGCTACAAGAAAAAAGAAAACTTGCCCGAGTATACAAAAGCTCATATGACAATACGATGAGTAAAATTGTAAGAAATTTCTAATTTAAAGTTTTTCGCGATTATTTATTTGTTCTTAATTAATCATTCTATTTTATTTACTTAAACTCTTTTCTCTATGGTTTGTAGGCTGAAATGGAGAGACTACAATCAACTCAAGAAAATCAAGATGGCAGTCATTCAGTTGACGGTTTTGCATCAGTCATGGGACCTAAACATCCAGGTCGCGTGAGATTGTATGGACGAGGGGTTACCAAGACTGTCTTAAAAGGAAAAATAGGGAATCTTGGATCTTCTTCTGATGCTGCTGATGAGAGGATGAAACAGAAAATGGAGGAAATGGAAGAGAGGATGCAACAAAGAATGTTGGAAAAGTTGAACGAATAAAAGGATGCTATGGAACAACATATTACAATGAACGTCGTCGCACGACTTCAGCGTCTGAACCCAGAATTGCGACTTGTTGCTGACATGCTAAGGTCCGTAGAAGCTTCCTCTGGACGACAAGTTGATTTTCAACTAAACAATCGACCATCTGCCGATAGTAACAATCAAGGTCAGTACTTACTAAATATTATGCATCTTCTTCTATTTATTCTTCTCCTCTTTCCTTGTACTTCTTCTTCTACCACTTCTCTCTCTCACAAAGCCTAAATAGTTTTTTTTTACTTTGCCTACGGCACTTAGTCACACAAATGAAAAGAGAATACCTAATATTTGGAATAGTTTCAAAATGTATGGCTTGTGCCTTGTGGTATTGGGCACTTGATAGTGATATCTTTTGTGTTGTTGACTGCCTTGTTAGCTTGTTGGTTGTTGCCATTAAGTTTATTTGTTGTGCTTCTCTTTATGGCCTTGTTGACTACCTTGTTGGCCTGTTGGTTTTTGGCCGATGAAGTACGTCATGCATTGTGGAGATGATCCAATTGTCTTGTAGGATTTGACATTATTCTGTTTGTCTCAAGCATAGAGTATTATGTTGGCATGTTGGTTTTTGTGCCTTTTTCTGTTTGTCTCAAGCATAGAGTATTCTCTGTCGCATATTGTGTTCATCTGTGTGGCTAGTTGGACCTAGTGTAGAAATAAACTATTTTGGTTTTTGCACTGACCTTTGTCCTTTTAACCAAACATTTCTTCGTAGTACTAGGAGTAATCAATTTTCCTAGAATTCAGAGTAGAAATTGATTTACTACTTATATAATTGCTGATAATGTGTACATGACAGCACAACAGATGAATAGGGAGAATGTAACAATAGATTTCATATTCAATATCACATGGAACTTTCCTGTGAATACTGGAAATGCATCGCATTTTGTTCGTTTGCATTTATGTGATATTGTTAGTATGGCGTTTGGCCGGTTGTACCTTTAATGTATATCTCAACGGTTTCACATCGTATAAAGACATTGGTTTGTCTTTCGTTACATTCTGTGAGCTTGCTACACCGTATTACATAGATTTTGTGGTGTACTCAGGCAATTCAGGCGTTGTGCAACTAAGCGTTGATCCTTCTAACCTAAGTAGTACTATGAGGAAGAATGTCATTCTGAATGGTGTTCGGATTATGAAAATGGTTAATTATGTGGCTTCAAAATCAGGTTCTAAGAAGAGAAATGTTTGGGTTATAGTGAGTTTTGTTCTTGGAAGTTTTATTCTGTTGAGTGTGGTGATACTTGCTAAATGATCCTAATTTTGATACCGAGGCACAACTGTTAATCCAGCTTGTTAATTTCCAAACGTTTTTCATGATATAACTCTTGGTAATGATATTTTCAATGATGGTGGGGTGATGTACTTATTTTTCTTTCAAGCTATGGCTTAGTTTATCCTCTTGAAGAGTAATGACGTTATTTATCCTCTTTTGTAGGTGGAGTAAATCAAGAAATCGAAGAAGATGATGAAAGTGAAGAACTAGACCTTACTTGAGATGAATTTTGAATTGCTATAGATGAATGTTCTATAGGAAATTTTTGTTATCAACCTTTTTGAAACTAATTACTCTCTTGAAATGTATTAAACTTATGCATTTGGGGTAGAACATTTGCTTTATGGATACTATTTGCTTGATGGATAATTTATATTATTAAAAGTTTCATTTTATGATTTATTTAAATTTTAGTGTTATTATAATTTATTTTATATATATATATATATATTTATTTATAATAGGGGTTATATTTTTGTTTCAACTGAAAGCCTACCAGAACCGTTGCAATAGGACACAAAATGGCGTTCCGTGATACAATGCAAATCGTTACGATAGGTCATATAAACCCTTCCATAATGACATATAAACGGTTCCCACACAAAAATAAAACAGTTGCAATAGGTGTAAAGGATTATATCCATAAATAACCGTAACAATAGCTTACAGAAGGGTTGCATTAAATAATATGGTAACGGTTAAGAACCGTTCCATATACAATATAGTTATGGTTTTAAACCGTTCCAACAGAAAAATGAAAAACTGTTGCGATAGATGCATCTATAACCACAGAGATGCAAACCATTGCAAGAACTGTTCCCATAGGCCTATTGCCACACGGGCTGATGGAACGGTTTGTAAACCGTTCCCATATCTATATGGCAACGGCTAAACAGTCTATGGGAACAGTTTTCCAACCGTTACCGTAGGCCAATTGTTTAGTAGTGTGCTGAATATGAAGCGTGCATAATGGGCATGAATATGGCAATCGACATGGATGTAGAGGAATTATTGGTCATGGGAGATTCTGACTTGATCATCAAACAAGCTTAGTGAGAATGGGAAACTCGGGATGTTAAACTTCTTACATATTGACAATATGTGGAAGATCTTAGCAAGCGGTTCAAAGCTGTCGAGTTCAAGTATATCCACCGATGCCACAATGAGATGGCTGATGCACTAGCTACCTTGGCTGCAATGCTGCCATACCCGGGTAATGCCCACATTAACCCTCTGGAGATTCAAATACGGGAAATACATGGTTATTGCAACACGGACGAAATAGAGCCCGGTGTTCAGCCATGGTATCATGATATCAAAAGGTTCTTGAAAACAAAAGAATATCCGGGACAGGCCAACGGGAACCAGAAGAGAACCATCTGGAGGCGCAGTTTCTTCCTAAGTGGAGAAGTAATGTATAAAAGGACTCTCGATCTAAATCTATTGAGGTATGTAGACGCTAAAGAAGTTGAGAAGATTATGAACGAGTTGCATTCAGGAGTATGCGGCCCCCACATGAATGGATATGTCCTCGCAAAGAAAATCTTGCGGGCAGGATATTATTGGATGACCATGGAGAAAGATTGCTTCAGCTTCGTCCGGAAATGCCATTAGTGTCAAATAAATGGCGATTTGATGCATGCACCACCTTTATAATTGCATCCCATGTCAGCACCCTGGCCGTTTCTTTCATGGGGAATGGATGACATCTGGCCGATCGAGCCAAAGGCCTCAAACGGGCACAGATTTATCATAGTTGCTATCGACTATTTCACAAAATGGGTCGAGGCAGTCACATTCAAAGCTGTCACTAAGAAAGCAGTGGTGTATTTCGTGCACTCCAATATCATCTGTCATTTTAGTATTTCGAAACTACCATTACCGACAATGCCGCAAATCTGAACAGTAACTTGATGAGGGAGTTGTGTGAACATTTTCAAATCACACACCGCAATTCCACACCTTACCGGCCCAAAGCCAATGGCGCCGTTGAAGCAGCGAACAAAAACATCAAGAAAATCCTCAGGAAAATGATTCAAACTTCTAGGCAATGCAACGAGAAATTGCCTTTCGTATTATTGGGATATCGCACGACCGTGCGCACATCTGCGGGAATTTGTACCAACAAAGAATAGCCCGCACCTACAACAAGAAAGTGCGGCCTAGGAACTTCGAATGGGGAAACTTGTCCTTAGACATATCCTCCTACACCATGAAGAGGCGAAAGTAAAATTGTCCCCGAATTGGAAAGGTCCATACATCATAAGAAAACTACTACCAAAAGGAGCATTGTATATGGGGGACATCAAAGGAAATGATCCCGAAACGGCTGTCAATGCAGATGTAGTCAAAAGGTACTATGTCTGACCTTTTCATAATGTGGATGCTCCCGATCGAAATGACAAAGACTTTCATTCACGCTACCCCAAACACCACCCAATTTTGTAAACCCTTGAGCTGGTTACTTTCCTTTGATTACTCTCTTTGGAACATGGGAGTATTGTAAAGAAATGATGGAATGAAAAAATGAAAACAGAAGAAAAATCAAAACAAAAACCAAAACCAAAGTTTCCCTAAACTACGTTCGACTTGATTCCGAAAGGATACGTAGGCATCCTCTCCATGTGGTTCAGTCACACCAAAATAAAATTATACATTTCCCCAAGAGTTTAAGTTGGGGCAAATGTTATGTTTTCGCCTAAAAAGTTCCAAAGTTGCAACTCAATCCAACTTCTTGTTACCCAAAACCTTGTTCAAGTCCTTCCGATCAGTCGGCAAAGATGTCTAAAGTTGGAGGATGCATATGTTTGAAGTTGATACAAGCAATGAGAGAAATTAAAAATGAGAGAGTCTTATCGGCAAAAACCCACACAGGCACCGTGGCGACGGTAAGCAGAGAAATTGAAAATGAGAGAGCCTTGTTAGTGAAAACTCGCAAAGAGCACTACAGGGCGATGGCGAGAAGAGAAATGAGAGAGGTTAGTCGGTGAAAACCTGCAAAGGGCACCACTAATCGAAAAGGATAACAGATCACTGATATGGACACAGTCCGGGGCAAGGTTTCTCGATCTCGAGGTGATAGTGATGATGAATTTTTGAGAGTCGGACGATTTACATGGATCAGGCATCTAGTCCAAAAAGCATGTCAAGTTCATTGAAGCCACATGAACTCCAGATAAGTCCTTCCTTCCTTTCCCCGAAAGGGATACCCCTCGTTTAAATTCATTGTCCGTTCTGTCATTTATTTTATTTTAAATCCCTTTCGGCCTAACTCTGTTTCTGAAATTAAGGCAAAGAAAGAATGGCAAGACTGATTTACAGGGTTCTCATTTGACACGGGCTAATATGCAAAAGGCACCCAGCCTCGTCAGGGGCATCAAGTCGATCCCGACTAGCCTTAGCGGTCGATGCTTCAAACTCAAAACCCTTGAAAGGAGAAAATAGAATCGAAGAGCCTATAAGGGCAAATGAAATTGAAAGGTTGAATTCCAATCGGAAGATATCAAATTTAGCTCAAAAATCCGAAATTGGTCAAAACTCGACCCCTGAGCCCGCATCCCGAAACTCAAAAATTCTTATACAAAAGTGTTATTCGTCCTCTCACGAGTTCGTACATATAAAGAACACCAAAATTGGAGTTCGTTTGACCCCTCAAATCGACCCCTAAAGGTCTCATAATCTCAAGCCCTAAAACCCAATTTTTCTACTGATTTTCCATGAATTTACGTTGGTTTTATGTTCTATAATCATCCAAAATCGAGTTTTAATGATCAAACCACTTACCTCTACAAAGAACAAGGATTTCCCTCTTCAAAATCGTCCCCAAAAGCTCTTTGTCCGTACAAAAATGGTGTAAAAAGGGTTGAGGTCGCGGAAAAGTTTATTTAAATATGCCCAGGTAAATCCTTCATCGCGGATGTGGTACCTGCCCGCAAATGCATAGAACAAAAACTCTAGATCCCCCATTTACTCTTCGCGAACGCGGTACACCACCGAAAACGCATAGAAAAAAAATTCCAGGTTGCCTATTTACTCTTCTGGAACAGCCTCTAGTAGAATAGTCATAACCTTTTGACATAAAGGGCTACAACTTTCATTTTTACATCATCTCAAAATTCCTTATAGATTGTGAGATATGAGCCTCCGAAGTCAGACCTGCACAACATATATTTCTCTTCTTCGCGAACGCGAGGCACTGTTCGCGAACGCGAAGAGCAAAGTCCCCGATGCCAAATTCTTCTTCGCGTACGTGAAGGCGTCCCCGCGAACGCGAAGAACAACACCATACACCAGCAACAACCATCTCAAAACAGCCCGAAATGATCCGAAACCACCCTGAAACACACCTGAGGACCCTGGAACCCCGTCCAATCACACGCTCAGTCCCATAATACCCCACGGACTTGCTCGAGGTCTCAAATCACATCAAACAATGCCGAAACCACGAATCGCACACCAATCCAAACTTTATGAACTTTGAAATTTTAAACTTCTACATTCGATGTCGAAACCTATCAAATCACGTTTGATTGACCCCAAATTTTGTACACAAGTCATATTAGACATTACGGACCTGCTCCAACTTCCGGAATTGCATTCCGACCCCGATATCAAAATTTCCACTTCCGGTCGGATTCTTCAAAACCTTCAAATTTCTATCTTTAGCCAAATGACTTCAAAATAACCTACGGACATCCGAATTCACTTCCGATCGCGCTCCCAACTCCAGAATCACCATACGGAGCTATTCCCAGACTCGGAATCCCAAACGGACATCTATAACACTGAAATGCCTTCAAGCCAAACTTAGGAAATTCCTTAAAAAATGCTGACTTCCACAATATACACCGAAATGCTCCCGGGTTTTCCAAAATCATCATACGAACCTGTTGGAACCTTCTGATCCTGATTCCGAGGTCGTTTACTCCAAATTCCAGTCTTAGTCAGTTTCTTCAACTTAAGGCTTCCGAAATGAGAATTTGCTTTCCAATTTAACTCCGAACTTCCTGAATCTCAACTCCGACCATACGCACAAGTCATAATACCTGAATTGAAGTTGTTCATGAATTCCAACCGCTGAACGACGCGCTAGAGCTCAAAACGACTTGTCAGGTCGTTACAATTTTATTTTTAGACATAGGGTCTCCACTCCCTAGTCTTTTTTCCAACATAGGGTCTCCAATCCCTAGTTGATTTTATTTTTAGGAATAGGGTCTCCACTCCCTAGTTGATTTTATTTTAGGCATAGGGTCTCCACTCCCTAGTCTTCTTTCCAACATTGGGTCTCCACTCCCTAGTTGATGAATTTCCAACATAGGGTCTCCACTCCCTAGTTGATGATTTTCCAACATAGGGTCTTTTCATAGGGTATCCAATCCCTAGTTGATTTTATCTTAGACATAGGGTCTCCACTCCCTAGTCTTCTTTCCAACATAGGGTCTCCACTCCTTAGTTGATGATTTTCCAACTTAGGGTCTCCAATCCCTAGTTGATCTTAATTTTAGACATAGGGTCTCCACTCCCTAGTTGATGATTTTCCAACATAGGGTCTTTTCATAGGGTATCCAATCCCTAGTTGATTTTATCTTAGACATAGGGTCTCCACTCCCTAGTCTTCTTTCCAACATAGGGTCTCCACTCCTTAGTTGATGATTTTCCAACTTAGGGTCTCCAATCCCTAGTTGATCTTAATTTTAGACATAGGGTCTCCACTCCCTAGTTTTCTTTCCAACATAGGGTCTCCAATCCGTAGTTGATTTTATTTCTTTTGGACATAGGGTCTCCACTCCCTACTTTTCTTTCCAACATAGGGTCTCCAATCCCTAGTTGATTTTATTTTAGACGTAGGGTCTCCACTCCCTAGTCTTCTTTCCAATATAGGGTCTCCACTCCCTAGTTGATTTACCTTTAGGCATAAGGTATCCACTCCCTGGTCTACAATAACTCTGGGTGCACCATTCCCGACTTTTATTGCTTTTAATAATGAAGTAGCATGGATTTTATTTTACAATAACTCACGAAATTTTCCTAGTGAAAACTGGCGCAGAAAATTTCGTTCGTTTATTTTGATTTTATGCAGATTACAATGGATTCGAGACGAACAAAAGAATATGTCTCTATTTAGAATAAAAGAAAGGAATAAAAGAAAAAAAAGAGTTGGACCCCAAAGTACAGAAGCGGAAAAGATGTGGACCGCTCAAGACAAGATTGAAGTCACAAGCGGTGCATGTCCCTTTTTTGACCCGAAAATGCTGAAAAAGATTGAACCAGTGCCTACAACTAACAAGCATCAATGTCCGGATCAAGTCTGTATGAAATCAGCCGAGACTCAAGATCAGGATTTAGAAGACTAATAGATAGGACTCTTGTAACTCGTAGTTGATAGATTTAGCTTAGTATTTTTCACCTTTCGCTACTTTGGTGTAATAAAAAGCTCAACAGCAGCAACCGCAGTGAAACCACAGTTACCCGGTAGTCGAAGCTACCAAAACTTCCAAAACTACACTAACCTGATTCCTTTATAGCCAAGGATATGTAGGCAACCTTTGAAGCAGAGTTCGGTCAAACTTTTCAAAAACGCTTCACAATGGAGTATGTGAATGGGTAAAGTCGTTCATGACTGCTTACTTTGTCTTTGCCCGAAAACTTTCCGTGTTTCCGAGCAAAGAGGGGCAGCTGTGAGCACGTGATTTTTCACCCACCATATACTCCTACAAAATTCAATATAATAAATTAATTTTACAAATTTTGTTGAATTTTAGTGATTAATTATGAATTGTTTGCATTTGCATATTTATAATTCATTTTTTAAAATTATTAAAATTGCATAATTAGGCGCATTACTATTATCAAGGAATTATGAATTTATTATTTGTAATTAATTGAATTAAATAACAAACGGACAATGGTTATTTGATGTAATGTAGTTTTGACAACTAATTACTAAAATTTATCATTTTTATCCAATAAAATATGGATTTAATTAGGATTATAAAATTAATTGTTTTATTCTTAATTAATCTATGATTAGATGAAACAAGGTCAAATAAATTATTATAATTTTTAGATTTAAATAGGTTTGGTTTTAATTCAATTAATTGGGTTTAATTAACCATAGAGTATTAATTAGGACCTGGGCAAAAATTACCGAGGCCCAAAACTTTTCTCTACACGCCCCATCTACCCAGCCCAAAACTACCCGGTCCAAAACCCCCAGCCCTTGAAACGACCATGTTTAGTTAAATGAATTCATCCCAGTCGTTGTTCTATTTTGATCCAACGACTGGGAACTAACTATTTAACTGTCCCAAAAGCCTCCCCCCCCCCCCCCCCCCCCCCCCCTAAAGACCAAAGTCTAACACTCATCTTCCCATGCCCGTCTCTCCTCCCTCTCTCAACACCTCGCCTGAACCACCGTCCCCCGCCCTAGCTCCACCGGCCAGAAATCGCCTCCGGCGGTGGAGCTCCACCAATCGATCCCAAACTTTCACCAGTTAACCTCCTTCACCCCCTTAACCCCGTCCCACCATTGATTTCCCCAAAAAATCACCCAATTTGGAGTTCAAATCTGAGAATGGTCAAAACCCTAAAACCTTTTGAAGACGATTCCAAGCGGCTCTGTGACTCAAACCCACATGAGTAGATGGCTCATGACAAGAGTCGTCGATTCATGCGAGTGGGAGTCACTTTTGGAGGTCGCCGGAGTCCGGCCAAACTCCAGCAAGTCAGTGGAGTTCATCCAAACCACCGCCGCTGGTATTTCCCCCTTCCTTTATGTCTATTTCTTGTTCTTTATTAACTAAAATTACGAATTGGCCTTTGTTAATCACTGTTCCTAGTATCATTGTTTTAGGTTTAGATTTTTTGTTCTTTTTCACTATTTTCCTTTACCTTTTCATGCTTTCTTCTTGATTAGTTCAAAGCCTTGAATGTATCTCGCGTTTTATATAATTTGCTCCCATTGATTAGCAGTTAGGGTTTTGATAGTCGGGTTCCTTAGCCTAGGTTTGTCACTATGTGTTTATTGCTCCTTTGATTCAGGCTGCCCTCGTTTGATTAATTCAAATTTTCACTATATCATGATTGTTTTTATTCGTTTTAGTAAGAATGTTAGTTGTTCGTATTCCCTGATTATTAAGTTCTCTATTTACTATTTTTCCTAAGGTTAATCATAAATGGCTAAGTATTCTGCTAATCGGCTACTTTTATAATCCTGATGAATATGTGGTGTTGAATAATCTATGTGTGATTAACAAAGAACCTTAATGATTCATTATACATGTTATGACTTTAAACTTTCCTGGTAACTTTTCTATGGCTCTCATGTTTGCTCTACTGAGCTCCACTTTAGTATTACTTATTGATTTGTATCATGTAATTGAGGGTTTTTTAAAACAAAACTAAAAAAAAATTGAAATGGACATTTAAGGTTAAATATAAGGATGTCATTATCAGTATATTAGCTTATGTTATTTAATATGACATCTTCCTTCTAATGCGCTACTGTGATCTTTTAACTCTTGAAAGATCAGTGTAAAAGTTTTGTCAAGTGCATGATCACTCTAGCATGTTCAGTAAAGAATGTATTGAAAATAAACTAATTGAGTCCCTTATTTAACTAAGTCCTAATCCTAGTAGGTATAACTAATTAAGTTTAATTAATTAAAGTAAGTTATAGGATCAATTAACCCAAGTCTAAGGAGTTTAATCTAATCAATCTAAAGTAATTAATTACTCTAAAATTAATTAATTAAATCTTGATAAGACAACAAAGGTTTAGCTACTAATTAATTAATTTAGAGTAAAGTTACTCCTTACCTAATGTTTAACCTAACTGACTGTCTTTAATTAACCTAAGATCCTAAAAGTGATTAACATAAGTTAAAATTCAGCTTTATAGATTTACTTACTCACTCAAGATGATTGACTAGAGTTAAATAGATAACCGCAAATAACCTTAACCTTAGTTACCTAAAGGGTAATTCTAGGGGCTTTAAGAGGTAGTATAGATTTTTTTACTAAAGGAATCTTGGGTGCAACAACCCAAGAACCTTTTAGAATAAACAAATAAGATTTTTTGGGGTTAAAAAGGTAATTTCAGGGGGCTGGAACCTTGTAGAATAGGGTAGCTATCCTAAAAGGATAAGGATGAAACTGCATTTGTACCTTCCTTCAGCTTATTGGATAAGAAATATGCTAAGCATATCCTATCCAAAATACCCCTATATATACACACACTTTCACCACTAAAAAGAGGACTTTTTGGCTGCTCAAGAAATCTGAACACACAGAAAATCATAGCAGTTGCTTGCTCACAAATAAAAAGCATTCAAAATATCAATAGAGAAACAAAAGAGAAAAGAAATCTGGCTATTTCCTTCGAAGAAAATCTATACGATTTTCATTGTCAGCTTTTTGCTCTTCCTTAGTGGTCTGATTCTGAGAATTGTAAGTTCCATATTCGAAGTTTCTAGGTCGTTTCCTACTGGTCCTGTTTTGGGTTTTGGTTGCTGCTGATATGCTGTTTATTGCTGCTGGTTTTCTCTTTCTTTGTTGATTTCTATCTCTCCCTGAACCTTTATTTGGTCCAGATCTCTTGGTTGTTTTCTCTTTGAAAGGTATGTAACAACCTATGCTTCAAACGAAACTCCTAAATTTCAAACTTGTATTTTGTTGGTATTTGATTAGTATTGTTTGATTTTTGTCATTGTTTAGACTAGGAATATATGGATTTCGTGTTTGTTGGTGTCAATGAACCATAAGTTAAATTTTTGCTTTATGTTTGTTTTGGTTCTCTATTAAAAGATGCTGCATTGCACTAGGGTAGATGAATTGGACCCTCTAATGGTCAGATTCACCCCATAATAGTGCACAAATATTTATTGTTAAAATTACCTATTAGGAGGGAACAAACTTTGCTGTTAAAAGAGGTATTAAGGCAGGGAATCTGAATCTGCAAATGATCATATTTACTCCTTAAGAATACCTAGAGTCTTTTAGATATTAAAAATTCTTGTTGAAATGCAGGCTGGAATTGTGAAAGGCTGCTAGCTCGCACAGGAGCAGCAGTAGATTTTTTTTTTACTATTTTTATCTTTTATGTAATTTTATTGTAAACTTGGAAATGTAATAGAATAAACCTTATATGTTTTTCTTTCTTGATAGTTGTAAATATGGACTGGAGATTCCAAATTAATATTTCAGCCTTATTTTTACTCTTTTTGCTAATCTGAAATTTTCCTAGAATTGGGCTAGCTTGGTAAAACATCCCATTAAGGCTCTAATCAAGCTTAACTCCCTAGGCTATTGAGCCATAAGGGAGTAAACAAGCCCCAAGCTTAGAGTTGTTTGCTCTAAGAAGTAGCATAATGATAGTAGGCGTTTAATCAAAAGCATGAATTTGTATTCGAATTAGTTTGTACGAAATTCCTTTATAAATATTTACTGGAATTCTGGAATCAGTCACTTCAGATTCAGTAACTTTCAATATAAACGGGAATTGGTGATTCAAAGCATTTTCGATTTATCTCACATCCTTTAAATTTTCTGAAATAGATATATGAACACTCTCGAATAAGGCTCAATACGCATGAATCATGATTTTTAAAGGCATGTGTTTGGGCTACTGAAATTGATGAAAATTATTAAGTTAATAGTTGAAATTGGTAAAACTGTTTGTGTTGCGTTTTCCTTAAAATTACAAAGTTTCCATGAAATAGAGTAGTTCAAGCTTACAAATTCGAAACAAAATAAGTGACTAAGAAGGTGTTTGTATATCTGTATGTCTCTCATAGGTGTATACATATATATATGAATGATGTGCATCCTGATTAGCATACTTCTACCGTTTATCAAACTAAAGAATGAAGATTGTCTAAGATTTGATTAAGAGAATTGAATTTCCTAACTAGTAGTGTTACTTGCAAAATTAACCATAATTAGGATTGGCCAAAAGGGTTGAATGATAAATTGGGCTAAAATATGGCCATAGCCCAAGTATTTTATCCTTTAGACTAGTAAATTTAATCTTAGACAATCTTCTACACATCCTCTAGGTTGAAAAATTCATCTTTTAATTTGAAATTTATTTTAGTGATCAAATATTACTTCAAATAACCATAATCTACATTCTGGTGTGACAACTCGTGCCCCTGACTCTCACTTCAAACATTAATAAAATCACACGTAGCAATCAAGGGTGCATTTCATGTGACATGGTTGCGATGTGTTCAAAAACAACAAGTGCACGCTATCGTGACTTGTCCTAAGATAAATCCATAAAATATCAAAATGATTTGTATACATACCTCGTAAAGCTAAAAATTCCAAAATTTAGAGAATAATTGATGATCGCCTCAAAAATAGGCATTTTTAACCGTTATGACCATAGTATTGACTATCTAATATACATGTTGTGGCAACTCATGTCCCCGACCCTAAATCAAAACAATAATAAAATCACATGTCGTAATTGCGGGTCCATTTCATGTGGCGCAATCACGATGTGTCCAAAAACAAACAAGTGCACGCCATCGTGACTTGTTTCAAGATAAATCCATAATTATTAAAAGCGACTAAAATTTAAAAGGCTAAACGTACAATAGGCTAAAACACGTAAACAATCAGATAATTTAGGCAAAATATTAATTGTTAAGCGACCGTGCTAGAACCACGGAACTCGGAAATGCCTAACACCTTCTCCCGGGTTAACAGAATTTCTCGGTTTTGGATTTTAAATAAATAAATGGTGTCCCGAAACATCGTCAAAAATCCGGGTGGCGACTCTGAAAATTAAAATAAATCCCAAAAATCGAATAATGTCACTTAAAGTGGAAAACCCCCTTATTACCCTTTGTTAATCCGGGTAGTGAAAAAGGAGGTGCGACAGATGTGATCACGTACAACTCACGTATATGAATAAGAAGACATGATGTACAAAATGAGAACCAAGAGCAGACGATATTGAATTTCAGGAAAATATTTTAAGTTGTTTAGATTTATTCAAATCAGAACTAGAAAGTACTATGTTAGTGAATTTATATAAGTAGTGGACATTACTATGAGATAAAAGAAAAGACAGTTCCCCCTTAGATTATGTGACTAAGTGTTTACTCCATATGTTTGTAGTTAAAAATGATTTTGAAGTGTATAAAAAATTTGGGGTTAGATATTCCAATTTTGTTTAAGACCGATAAACTTTCTCTAAGTATGATCCATGTACATAGTTTTAAAAAAAAGATAAGTATGTGACCGTAGAACAGGGTCGGATGGTGAGAAAAGTTAGAAATAACCTTATGCTTCACTTTAATTATTCAAAGCAGAACCTGAACACATGATGTTAGCAGGTGGTTCGTAAAAGAATAGTAAGTATGTTTGAGTAGATACATTGAATTAGCACTTTCAGCAGAGCTAGTAGAGGTACAATTTGATTTACTTAGCCAGGTTAACTCTAGTGAGTGGATGACAATTTGAAATACCGAACGCATGTTACAACTCGAAAAGTTTAAGTTAAACCCGGAGTACTGTGGCAGTGGGAAAAATATCAGCCAGTATCGAGAGTGCAAGCTATAGAAGAATAGCCTTTAGAAATTATCGAAGTGTGATTTCTCCAAGACTGACAGTGTGAGTAGAGTTAAATAATTAAGATTGTGTATGATAGTTGTGAATAATTTAGTTTTAAAAAAAAGAGATTTCTCAAAGGAAGTTAGAAGATGAGTCGTCATTAACGTAGAGTGCAAAGAATTGCAGACAATAAGCAAAGTATTTAGATCCCAACAAACAAGGGGGGGGGGGGAAGGATCCGCAAGTATAAGACCTTTAGTCTAAGCGGGGATGTGAAAATCATCAGTAAGTCCAGATGAAACTCGAATAGTTAGCATTGGATATGAAAAAGAAAATCAGTTTGGTAATGAGGAAAAATTGTATAATTACCATAGGGATTATGTCATCATGTCTAAGAAACCCAAAGCGAGTAAAATGATCACCGAGCTTAGCTATTTGTAACAACCCGACCGGTCGTTTTGTGTTATCAGACCCCGTTTCCCCTAAATGAAAATTCCCACAGCAGCTTATTGTGATTTATGACTTGCAGGGATGGGTGGTTTGGGATTCGAAAGTATTTAGAGCAGTATAGGAACACTTAGTTCCTTAAGGTTGGACTTTTTGGCCAAGTTTGACTTTGGTCAACATTTTTAGCAAACGACCTCAGAATCAAGTTTCGACGGTTCCGATAGCTTTGTATTATGATTTCGGACATGTACGTATGTCTGGAATGGGTTTTGGATGACCCGGGAGCGTTTCGACGCAAAAAAGAGAAAATAGAGTTTCCTTAAGTTCATAATTTGGTTGGGAACGTGTTTTTGTGTTATCGATGTCCGAACAAAATTCCGAGACCGTAAATAGTTTCTTTATGTCATATATGACTTTCTTGCAAAATTTGGTGTAATTCCGAGTAGTATAGGTCGGTTCGGCGCATTGAAACCGAATTCAAGAACATAAAGTTCTTAAGTTTGATTTTAGGGGTTTTGAGGTGTCATTTTGAGTTTTAGCGTTGTTTTGGGTGTTCCGAAGGCTCGAGCGAGTCCATAATATGATTTAGAACTTGTTGGTATATTTGGATGGGTGCTCGAGTGGGCCCAGGATCCTCCCGGACACCAAACGGGGCCAAAAACCTGCAGCTTCAGCTGCTGGTGCACCTGAACTGGTGTGACCGCAGGTGCGAGACCGCTCCTGCGGTCCGGGCCTCCCAGGTGCGGCCCCAGGGGAGGAGGGCCATTCTCGCAGGTGCGGACATATTTCCGCAGGTTTGAGCTTTGCCTCGCAGGTTCGAGACGGCAGGTGCGGTCCTCGAGCCGTAGGTGCGAAAACCCTCCAGGCAGTAAGGTTCTTTTAAAATGCGGGACTAAGCCATTTTCACCATTTTCTTTCTCCACCATAGGCGACTTTGGGAGCTTGAGAGAGAGCCAAATGACCTTGCTACTAGAGGTATGTAATTTCCACTTCAATGTTGGTTTAATACATCAATTTCTAGGTAGATTAACACCCTAATTAATGTAAATCAAGGGTTAGGGTAGAAACCTAGGTCTTGGTGAATTTTAGAGAATTTCCCCACTTATCCACCATGAAATCATACAAAAATCATGTATTAATGATCCTTAGGTTGTGGGTGAGTGTTTTCTTCAAAAATTTCCGGAATCCGAGCATGTGGGCCCAGGGGTGTATTTTGGGATTCTTCAAACTAAGATGAATTAACTAAGCTAATAGGAGAATTTCATACTCTTGAGTATATATTGACATATTTATATAACATTTGACTAGTTTCGAGTCCTTAGGTGACGAGTTTGGAGTTTCGGGCGCGTTCTTGACCCGGGAAGTAGGTTCTACACGAGGCGAGTCTCCTTTCCAACCTTGTAAGAGGGAATTGTCCCCATAGGTAACTATAAATGATTGAAATATCCTTGTTTGAGGCTATGCATGCACGAAGTGACGAGAGTCCGTGCGTAGCTACTTCTATGTTATGTTGGGTAGTTTTAGGACTCACAAGCATGCTCTTTGTGCCTTGAATGTATCCCTAACTGTATTTTTAGTTGTTTATTATACTTGAACTAGCATGAGAATATTGGGGAGTTACATTCAACCTTACTGTTGCCCTAAATTTTTGTTTTCCAAGTATGATCTCTATTAAATTCCCGAATTTCCTGATAACTTTGTGTATGTATACGAGCACCTGTGTCGCATGTATGATTCGGGAGTGGGGTAGCCTTATTATTATGTCAACTGCGTCGCATGTTCGATTCGCGAGTGGGGTAATAGATGCATCTATGGTTTGAGTCGTTCGACCCTCAACAGTGCACATTTATTTTTGCGTCGCTTCGGTCGTACGCTTCGGCATGCTATGTGCTATGTATTTGACTGAGAGTCTTGTTATTATTAAATAAATTGCTCCATGTGGAAGGGGAATTTGGGACTTTTGTGATAATTGTTATTTGACTCATGAGAATAAATTGCATGTTTTATATACTTGATACTTTATGCCTTAGTGATTTCCATGACTGCTATCTTTGTCTAGATTTATTTAATCATATTATATGTTATCGACCCTAGAAAGTATCTGTCACGACCCAAAATCCCACTTTCAAGCCGTGATGACGCCTAACGTTGAACTCGCTAGACAAGCCAACGTATGAACAAAATAAACTCATTAACATCTAAGATAAACAAGATAACTAAGGCAACGATGGTCAACAATATGAATGTTAACCAAATACAAAATAATATGGCAATTTCGTAATAAAACCCATATACATATCCCAGAACTGGTGTCACATACTCACGAACTGTCTATGAGATTACTGAATACAATGGTCTGAAAATAAGTACATATGATTGTCTCTGAAACTATAAAATAAGACAGAACTGAAAGAGAAGGGTAGAAGGTGACGCCAAGGCACACGAACGTGTGCGGGTCTACCTCGAGGTCTACTGAATGGACTGGTGGAATGCTCCCTCCGTCAGCGCCCACCGGGTCCGGCTGCGAAGTCTGCACAACATAAAGAAGTGCAGGTGTAGCATCAGTACAACCGACCCCATGTACTGAGTAAGTGTCGAGCCTAACCTCGGCGAAGTAGTAACGAGGCTAGGACCGACAACAATATATGTACCTGTGCAATTCTATATAATAACAGGAAAATATCGACGGAAATAAACAAGTAAAAGCAGATATGGGGAGAACATACTGAGGGTAAAAGGGGCAATAAACACTAGCGCTGTAGAACAGGGTGATAACTGAAATGTGAAAGTAAAAGCAGGAATTTAACATCTCAGAACATGTAATGAACAACAACAGGCACGGCATGTCCCCTCGTGCATAGTCTCACAATCACTCGGCAAAGAATGTCCCCTCGTGCATAAATATCAACCACTCGGCACGGAATGTCCCCTCGTGCAATGAATAATAAATAATCGGCATGGCATGTCTCCTCGTGCGATAAATAATAAACAATCGGCACGGCATGTCCCCTCGTGCGATAAATAATAAACAATCGGCACGGCATGTCCCCTCGTGCGATAAATAATAAACAATCGGCAATATAATGCGAAAACTAACAATAAGAAATCTCAAGTGTACAGAAATACTCAGCAAAATTCTATCGTCCCGGCAAGGGATTCAGCTATAACCAAACTTGCTCAGAAATACAATTTCAACAGTAAAAGCCTCAACAGAATAATTAATCAATAATTTTCCACGTTATGAACAACATCAATGTATCACTCCTAAATCACCAATTATTCATAGTACAGAGAATATCAAGAACACAATACAATTTATCACAATTGACTCACGGACATAGCATAAGGATCATAAATATGAAGTGTCCACTGGAATGACAATCATCATACTTCCTGGCCCGAATACGATCATACAATGAAGAACAGGCCACTGTATGGGCCAACACACTGCCAGTCTTGGAAACCTCCAACCTCACAAATCGGTTGGCTAAAGCCTGAACATCCAACACAAGAGGTCGCTCCCCGACTGATAAATAAGCTAGACTGCCCATACTGACTGACTTCCGGCTCAAAGCATTGGCCACCACTGGCCTTCCCCAGATGATAAATAATGGTAATATCATAATCCTTCAGTAACTCTAACCACCTTCTCTGCCTCATGTTCAACTCCTTTTGCCTTAATAGATACTGTAAACTCTTATGATCTGTAAACACCTCACAAGGCACACCATACAAGTAATGCCTCCAAATCTTCAATGCATGAACAATAGCTACAAGCTCCAGATCATGAACGGGATAGTTATTCTCATTAACCATCAACTGACGAGAAGCATAGGCTATAACTTTGCCATCCTGCATCAACACTGCACCAAGCCCAACTCGCGACGCATCACACTACACGGTATACAGTCCTGAACCTGTGGATACAACTAATACTGGTGTCGTGGTCAAGGTTGTCTTGAGCTGCTGAAAGCTCGCCTCACGCTCATCCGACCACCTGAACTGGGCACACTTCTGGGTCAATCTGGTCATCGGGGCTACGATAGATGAAAATCCCTCCATAAATCGGCGATAATAACCTGTTAATCCCAAGAAACTCCGAATCCCTGTAGCTGAAATGGGCCTAGGACAATCTCTGACTGCCGAAATCTTCTTGGGATCCACCTGAATACCCTCTGCCGACACAATATGGCCTAGAAATGCCACCGAACTCAACCGGAACTCACACTTAGAGAATTTGGCATACAACTGACTATCCCTCAGAGTCTGGAGGACGACTCTAAGGTGATGTTCATGCTCCTCTCGGATGCGAGAATATATCAATATATCATCAATGAAAACAATAACGAACGATTCCAAATAAGGCCTAAACACTCGGTTCATCAACTCCATAAAAGCAACGGGGGCGTTTGTCAACCGGAATGACATCACCAAGAACTGATAATGCCCATAACGAGTGCGAAAGGCCGTCTTAGGAACATCTAAAGCCCTAATCCTCAGCTGATGGTAACCAGATCTCAAGTCTATCTTGGAGAACACTGTAGCACCCTGAAGCTGGTCAAGTAGATCATCAATCCTCAACAAAGGATACTTATTCTTGATAGTAACCTTATTCAGCTGTCGGTAGTCAATACACATCCTCACTAAGCCATCTTTCTTCTTAACGAACAACACTGGAGCACCCCAAGGAGAAACACTAGGCCTAATGAAGCCTTTATCCAATAAGTCCTGCAACTGATCCTTCAATTCCTTCAACTCTAGCGGGTCAATACGATACGGCGGGATAGAAATGGGATGAGTGCCCTGAGCCACCTCGATACAAAATTCAATATCCCTGTCGGGTGGCATACCCGGCAGGTCAGCAGGGAAAACCTCTGGGAACTCAAGAACCACAGGTACAGACTCCATAGAAGGAACCTCAGCACTAGAATCACGAAGATAGGCCAAATAGGCCAAACAACCCTTCTCGAACATACGCCTAGCCTTCATATAAAAAATAACTCTGCCAGAAAAATGACTAGGAGTCCCTCTCCACTCCAAACGAGGTACTCCTGGTAAGGCTAAGGTCATTGTCTTAGCATGACAGTCCAGAATAGCATGATAGGGAGATAGCCAATCCATCCCTAATATAATGTCACATTCCTCCATATCCAGAAGCAAAAGATCGACCTGAGTCTCCATACCACCAATAACTACTAAGCAAGCACGGTAGACTCGATCTACCACAATAGAATCACCCACCGGTGTAGACACATGCACAACAGTACTCAAAGAATCACGGGGCATACTCAAATAAGGGGTAAAATATGAAGACACATAGGAGAATATAGAACCCGGATCAAATAACATTGAAGCATCTCGGCTCCAAACTAAAACCGTACCTGTAATAACTACATCAGAAGCCTCAGCATCAGGCCTGGCAGGAAAAGCATAACACCAGGGTTGAGCCCCTCCAGCCTGAACCGCACTGGGTCGACCTACTACGGCCTGACCTCTACCTATCGTGGCATGCCCTCCACCTTTATGAGTCTGACCTCCACCTCTGGCACCACGACCACCCCTAGGTGGCTAAGGGGGCGAGGGTGCACTTGATGTGGGAACCATGGCACGGGAACCCTGATACTGGGAACCACCAAAACCTCAGGGGGTAAACCTGTAAATATGCCCCATACCACCGCAAATGTAGCAAGTCTTCTGCTGTTGAGAATACTGACCCTGGAACTGTCCCTGACGACCAGAATGACCACCCTGAAGACTCTGAATCGGCGGTGCACTGATGGGAGCTGATGGTGCACTGCGGGATGCCTGGAGTGCTGACTGATAAGGCCTAGGGGGATGACTTCTGCCAAAGGAATCTCTGCCTCCAGATGAGGAACCACTGAAATGGCCGAAATGACGAGGTCTCTTGTTAGACCCCTGACCACCACACTGGGATAATACCATCTCAATGCATCTGGCTACATCAGTTGCATCTAGGAAAGAGATATCGCTACGTGTCTCCCTGGCCATCTGAAGTCTGATAGGCTGAGCTAGACCCTCAATAAAACTCTGAACCCTCTCCCGATCAGTGGGAAGTATCATAAGTGAATGCCTGGCTAGAGTGATGAACCCGGTCTCGTACTGAGTGACAGACATAGATCCCTGCTAGAGGCGCTCAAACTGCCTCCGAAGATCCTCTCGCTGAGTAATGGGAAGAAACTTCCCCAAGAATAGCTCGGAGAACTGAGCCCAAGTCAATGGTGCAGACCCAGCTGGTCTGGTTAGGCAATAGTCTCTCCATCAAGTCTTAGCGGAACCCGAAAGACGAAATGTAGCAAAGTCAACTCCATTGGACTCCACAACACCCATGTCCCAAAGAACCTCATAACAGCTGTCTAAATAATCCTGGGGATCCTTTGATGGTGCACCAGCAAATGTAGTAGTGAATAACTTGGTGAACCAATCCAGTCTCCATAGAGAATCTACTGACATAGCTACACCCTCGGCTGCCGGTGCCACAATACCAGGCTGAGCTACTCCAGCCATCTGAGGTGTTGGAGCCTGAAATTTAGTGGCAAACTGCTCTGGGGTGTGGATGACAGGAGTCTAGGTCCCTCCCCCAGCTTGAGAACCAGCCGGTGCAGTAGGAAGAAAACCGGCCTGAGCCACACTCTCCATGAGTCCCACTAAGTGGACTAGAGTGTCCTGAAGCACCAGGGTAGGAATGAACCCCTCTAAGACCTGAGCTGGTCCAACTGGGACTGTCTGAGCAGAAACCTCACCGGCATAGTCTACATGTGGGCCCTCTATTGGGGCTGCTGCTCTGTGCTGAACCCTGCCCCTTCCTCAACCTATGGCAAGGCCTCGGCCTAGGCCCCTCGTGGGAGTTGCAATAGGAGGATCAGGCTGCTGATCGGTCGATGAGGAAGCACGCTTCCTCGCCATCTGCGCGAGAGTAGGATAGTGACTCAATTAGTATTTAGAATTCAAATGGCACGAGAGAGAATGAAAGATATGAAGTTATTCCTAACTTTGCAGTCCCTGGGGGATAAGTACATACGTCTCCGTACCGATCCCTCAGACTCAACCAAGTTTGTCCGTGAGTTGTGAGACCTAAGCAACCTAGGGCTCTGATACCAACTTGTCACGACCCAAAATCCCACCTTCAGGCCGTGATGGCGCCTAACGTTGTACCCACTAGACAAGCCAACGTTTGAACTAAATAAACTCATTAACAGCTAAGATAAACAAGATAACTAAGGAAACGATGGTCAACAATATGAAGGTTAACCAAATTAAAAATAATATGGAAAATTCATAATTAAACCCATATACATATCCCAGAACTGGTGTCACATAGTCACGAACTGTCTATGAGATTACTGAATACAATGGTCTGAAAATAAGTACATTTGACTGTCTCTGAAACTATAAAATAAGACAGAACTGAAAGAGAAGGGTAAAATGTGACGCCAAGGCCCACGAACATCTGCGGGTCTACCTCGAGGTCTCCTGAATGCGTCAGCTCCCAACGGGTCCGGCTGCGAAGTCTGCACAACATAAAGAAGTGCAGGTGTAGCATCAGTACAACCAACTCCATGTACTGAGTAAGTGCCGAGCCTAACCTCGGCGAAGTAGTGACGAGGCTAGGACCGACAACAATATATGTACCTGTGCAATTCTATATAATAACAGGAAAATATCGACGGTAATAAACAAGTAAAAGCAGATATGGGGAGAACATGCCGGGGGTAAAAGGGGCAATAAACACTAGCGTAGTAGAACAGGGTGATAACTGAAATGTGAAAGTAAAAGCAGGAATTTAACATCTCAGAACAGGTAATGAACAACAACAGGCACGGCATGTCCTCTCGTGCATAGTCTCACAATCACTCGGCACGGAATGTTCCCTCGTGCATAAATATCAACCACTCGGCACAGAATGTCCCCTTGTGCAATGAATAATAAACAATCAGCACGGCATGTCCCCTCGTGCGATAAATAATAAACAATCGGCACGGCATGTCCCCTCGTGTGATAAATAATAAACTATCGGCAATATAATGCGAAAACTAACAATAAGACATCTCAAGTGTACAGAAATACTCAACCAAATTCTATCGTCTCGGCAAGGGATTCAACTATAACCAAACTCGGTCAGAAATACAATTTCAACAGTAAAAGCCTCAACTGAACAATTAATCAATAATTTCCCACGTCATGAACAACATCAATGTATCACTCCTAAATCACCAATTATTCATAGTACAGAGAATATCAAGAACACGGTACAATTTATCACAATTGACTTACGGGCATGCTTGCCCGCAATATATAGGCACTCGTCACCCCGCCTATACGTTGGACATGAATTACACATAGCAAACAAGACTCTATACCTATTCCTCAAGCGAAGGTTAGTCCAAACACTTACCTCGGCTCCAAAATGCAAGTCAAGCCTCAATCACAACCTTTCCTCTTGAATCCAACTCCGAATCGATAATATCTAGACAAAATTGAGTTATTAACATAAATAATTACTCAATAAACCAATTCCAAATCCTAATTATTCATTTTCTATTATTCTTCCAAAAATACTCAAACTCGACCCCGGGCCCGCACGCTCGAATCCCGAAAATTCTCAAAGGAATCACTCACCCATAGCCTAAGGATCATAAATATGAAGTTTCCACTGGAATTCATAGCTTTAAATGGACAATACGCGAATTTCTCGAGAACCCTAAATTTACTACCCAATTCTTGATTTTCCATTAATTTAGTAGGTAATCCCATTATCTACTCATGCATGAAACTAGTATTAGGAAAGAATTAACTTACCTTAACAGTAGATAAGTCTTAGTGTGTCCTTCCCAAGATCACAAGTCTCTAATGGGGTTTTTGGTATGAAGTGAATGAGGAAATACCGAGTTTTTTGCATTTAAAACAGTCTGGCCTGCAAGGGTTCCGCACCTGGGGTCCCGCACCGGCGAGAAAACGATCGCACCTGCGGAAAATGGCAAGGCAGGCTGGGGTCGCACCTGCGGAGCTGGAGACCGCACCTACGGCTCTGCTCCTGCGGAAAAGGAACCGCACCTGCGGAAACTCCGCAACTGCGAGGCTGGGCAACCGCACCTGCGGTCCCACCAGCAACAGCTGCACCAACAGTTGTTCTAGTTGGTTTTTAGCCCCGTTGAGTGTCCGGAAGGCACCTGGGCCCACCCGAGCCCCCATCCAAATATACCAAGAATTCCTAAATCATAATACGGACTCGCTCGAGCCTTCAGAACACCCAAAACAACGCTAAATCTCAAAATCACATCCCAAAACCCCTAAAAATCCTAACTTAAGAAACTTCAAGTTCTTGATTCTATAATAATGCACCAGACCAACCTATACAACTCGGAATGACATCGAATTTTGCAGACAAGTCACAATTGACATAAAGGGACTATTCCCGGTCTCGGAATCACATTCGGATCTCGATAACATAAAATCACGCTCCAAACCAAATCTCAAATTTAAGGAAATCCATATAACTTCATTAACTCTCAATTTCCCATATTTGATCCGAAACACGTCAAATCAAGTCCGTTCCTTACCAAATTTCACAGATAACTCAAATAACACATATTGAACCTGTTCCAGGCTCTGGTACCATAATACAGGCCCGGCAACACAGGTTTCACATCGAGGTTCATTTTCATAAGCCTTTATTATTTGCAAAAAATAATTTTCTTTAAAAATTCATTTCTCGCACTTGGGTCCTCGGAATTCGATTTCGGACATACGCCCAAGTCCCATATTTTCTTTCGGTCCCTCCGAGATCGTCAAATCACGGGTCTAGGTCTGTTTACCAAAAATGTTGACCAAAGTCAACTTTATTCAATTAATTATCATAAATTTGACTCTTTATCAAGTTTTTCACATAGAGGCTTCCCGGCTACGCGCCCGGGCTGCACACGCACATCGAGGTGAGATTAACGGAGGCTTTTGGGGCCTTAGAACACAGTCATAATCAAATTTACATAGGATGACCCTTTTGGGTCATCACAGTATCACGTCTACCTCTCGTCACTACTTCTTCGAGTTTAGATGGGACACTCACTGGGTACATATTTGTTTATATGTACTCATGCTATGCTTCTGTACTTAATTGTACAGGTTCTGAGGCAGGTGCATATGGTTATCAGACAAGAGCGCGATCTTGAGAGCATATTCTGGACCCGGCTTCACGGTGAGCTGCTTCCCTTGGCGTTTGTCAGCAACACTTTGGAGTTGTCTTTTGTTATTTTTGTCAATTCTCTTCAGACAGTAGTACAGTATTCTGTCTAGATTTGTATATTCTACTAGCCGCCTGTAGACTTGTGACATTAGGTTCTGGCACTTATAGTAGACTTGATGGTATTTTGGCTAAACTGTAATGTTGACTCATGATTTTTGGGTTACATCGATTTAAGTTGCTTCACTTACCCATTTTCATTTAATGATTCTTAATGTAAAAACTTGGCAAATACTTGAACATCCTATTAAATAAGGTAACATTGTTAGAAAGAAAATGTTGGTTGGCCTGACTCCGGTGTTGGGCGCCATCATGGCCTTAGTTGGAAATTTTTTCGTGACACTATTAATGATAAACTGATCATAGAAAAGCTATAAAATCATGCCTATTTATGTGTTACGAGGGCAGTGCCATTGCACAGGACTCTAAAATTTAGAGTACATGTCAAAGACTGAGTTCACAATAATACTATAAGTGTTTTCAGGAACTGCTTAAAAAGATAATCAAGTGTGGAAAGTATAACTCATAATTGAGGTAGATAAAAGAACTCAGGTGAAAGAAGTTCACCACCTAAGAGTAGTTCGACTTCGGAATCCGAAGATGACTGAGTTGTTTTCTAGAACAGGACTTGTTCCCCCTTAGTAGCCGAAGAGAAGGAGAAATAATTTGATGATCCCTATCTGTTGTAGTTGAAAGAGGAGATTCACAAGTATAATACGATTGCTGTTGAATAAGGGGGAGATGATGGTACCTTGAGGTACCAAGAAAAATTGTGTGTTCCAGACATAGGTGGACTTAAAGAGGGAAGATCATGTTAGAAGTTCTTTCAGAAATGAGTAGGCATAATTTTTTCATCCTCAGAAAGATGGCCAGGCAGAGCGCATTATTTAAACGCTTGAGAATATGTCTTTGATGTAAAAGGTATTTGGATGATCACATACCTCTCATTGACCTTGCTAATAATTACACCTACCGTTCTAGTACCAAGATCGTACCGTGCGAGACTTTGTATGGGCGAAGGTGTAGATCGTTAATTGGTTGGTTCAAAGTTGGTGAAGAGGAGTTGTTGGGACCAAATTTGGTCTATCAGACTATAGAGAAAGTTAATTTGATTCAAGAGCGTTTGAAGACAACTCAGAGCCACCAAAAGTCCTATTCGAGCGTGCGGCATAGAGACCTATAGTTCCAAGTTGATATTGGGTGTTCTGAAAGTTTCGCCTATGAAAGGCCTTATGAGATTTGGGAATAAGGGGAAGCATAGTCCCTGCTATATTGGGCCATGTAGAACCTTGCGAAGGATCGGCCAATTAGCTTATGAGTTGGAGTTGCCACCAGAATTAGTGGGGGTACATCCAGTAGTTCACGTGTTATGTTATAACATTCAAGTTTCCACTACTCAAATACTCATGTCAGTTTAGTACTCAAATACTCATGCAAGTTCAGTACTCAGATACATATGTCAGTTCAATACTCAGATATTCAAGTCAGTTCAATACTCAGCTACTCATGTCGGTCCAATACTTAGATATTCATGCCAGCTTAGTACTCGGGTATTGATGTTAGTTCAATTCTCAAATATTCGTGCTAGTTCCATATTCAAATATCCATATTAGTTCGGTATTTATGTATCCATGGCCAACGAAATTCAGTTAATGCAGCAATCATTAAGTTCAGTATATCAACAGTTCAGTAATCATGTATTCATTCAGTTTAGTATGCAAGTGTTAATGAAAGTTCATGTTTCCCCCAGACCTATTTAAGTCTCGGAGTTAGCAGAAGTTACAGTCAGGACAATCATTCGAGGACGAATGATCCCAAGGGGGAGATAATGTAACACCCCATAAATTTGGCTTAGATATGAATGTGTTAAAGGAGTAGTAAGGTTATATTTTGGACATATGAAGTCCTATCTGGGTGATTATGGGTGAAAATAGTTGTTTCAAAATCAAGATGGAAAATGAAGTGCATAAGATTCGACAAATCGACTAAGTTTGCAGAAGGTCTGTCTTCCAGCAGTGTTTAGTGAACATGTGTAAGGAATTTGGAAAAACTCAAAGCATTAAAGTTGTAGTCCATTGAAATAGCTTTCCAAATATATATTGTGGAGCCCAAACGGAGCTCTGTAAAAAATGTTATGCCCGTCTTACAGAACACTGCATAAACCGCCGCGTTCGGCCACGACCGCGGTGGTGAGGCAATGCTCCAGAGGTTTGCCGTCGTCGGGACCACGTTCAGGCCTTCTGAGACGTGGTGGAAGACCTGAGAAGTCATTTTTGTTTGCCCTATTTCGACCCCCTACAACCCCAAAACATAAAAACTTGCACTAGGAAGGAAAACTCTCAAAAACCTAACTCCTTAAAGGTCCCTCCATTATCCAAGGTAAGTTCTAATGGTGATTCTAAGCTTATTTCAATTACCCAACATCTTATTAAGATGGGTAAACCCTCCATATCATTATATATTCGATTGGGACATCATTGTTGAAAGAAGGAACCCTAGAACTCGAATTCAAGTGGATTGAACTTCAAAGAGGTAATGTTTTCACCCTCTAATTGATTCTAACATTGTCTTAATTATTATACACCCTAGTTCATGAGATATGAGTTGATGGGTTTGATAGGAAAGCATGAACAATTATAGGTTTGGTGTGTTAATTGTTTATTATTGGTTGAGGGTGTTGTATTACTTTATGGGTGATAAAGAATAATGTCGATTATAGCCATTTGAGACTTTAGAATTTATCTAGGAGAAAGAGAATGAGTTATTGGGTGTAGAAACACCATTAATAAGGGCTATGAAGCTTTATGCCACCAAGTGTCTGATAAAATACCTAAGGGACCAAAACATGAGTATTATTGCTAATACGAAATCCCTTTGACTTGTATTGATATAGATTAAATTTGAAAGGATTGGCAAACGTTAAACTACGCTCAAGAGCAGGAAGTTAAGGTATGTGAGGCTAACTCTGTATGTTTGGGAATGTTATTGATTTTCTCTACAATCTTTTATGACGTTACTAATTGCCTCAGAAATATAGTTAAGCCTAGTTCCTTGAATAGTTGCAGAACTTCTATTCTCTAGCTTCATAACTCGTTCATGACTTTTATTCTGAACATTCTGAGCTCAGTTCATATTCAATATAGACTCGGGTGCAATGTTCATGAGTCTCAGTATAGCTTACTCAACATATCATAAACAGTTGAAGTTTCAATTTTCATAATCAGTTCATGAATACATGTCTCAGTCTAGCTCTATTCAGTATTCAAGTATCATGTAACTCAGTACGGTTCAGCATTTCAGCATCATGTATTTCAGCATCATGTATTTCAGTATCATGTATTTCAGTATGATTTTCAAGTCCTGAATGTTGAACACCTGTATTTGAGCTTGAGGCCATAGTTTATATGCTTTATGCATGTTTGGGTCTGAGGGCGCGGTTTATGCTTTATGCATTTTTTACCTGAGGCCGCAATTATGTATACGTATACTTGGGCCCGAGGCCGCAGTTTGTGCATATATATATATATATATATATATATATATAGGCCGCAGTTTAATATTCAGATAAACAGGTTGTTCATCATTCAGAAGAGGGAGTATTTGTATCCTTACTTCCTTTCAGTTCAATTATCAGTTATAAGTTATCATTTCAGTTATCAGTTATCATATCAGTTACCAGCTATCAATTAAGTTATCGGTTATCAGTTCAGTTATCAGTTATCATTTCATTTTCAATTTCAATAGTTATCATTTCAGTTGTTAATTATTAATTCTTAATTAGCAGCTTAGTTTCAGTTTCAGCATTTATAATTCTTTCTTTCCATTGCTTTACATACCATTGCAATTCAAATGTACTGGCGTTCCTTTTTCCCAGGGCCTGCATCTCACGATGCAGGTAATGATTTACAGGTTGACGATTCAGAGACCTAGGATTCTCCTACTAGCTATTTGGTGATCCCCAAATCTTTCGGGTCATTATCATTACCTTACAGTCTTCAGTATTTTTCAGATAGTCAGTGTTTTCAGTACTTCATTAGAGGATTCATAGAGTAGAGTAACAGCTAGACAGAGTCACATGCTATTTATATTAAGCTATGTTGGCTAAAAATATGTTTCAGAAATGTGTTAGTATTTACGCACTTTGATTTATATCATTTACACCTTCAGTATATCAGCATGTGTTAGTTTATCTTCTGCATTCAGTATGTTATGATATCACATGTTGATTCAGCCAGCCAGTTGGTTTGCTCGGTCACATGTAGTCAGGCACCAAGTGTCGTGTTACGTCCAGGCCTAGGTTCGGAGCGCAAAGTTCACGATCACGAAGGCTTGTGTGAGCTGGTCATGATGACCGCGTGTAACGACCCGGCCGATCGGTTTGTGTAATTTTTGTTACCCCCAATATTTTTGTACGTAAAAGTGCGTCGTAAGCAAACTAAAGTAGGACAAAAAAAGAGATCATCTTCGAAGTATATAAAGTAAGCTAATCAATTTACCTCAGAGGTTATAAGTATTGAAGATCATTAACAACAAGCACAAAGAGGGTTGGAAGGTTCAGAAGATAAAGGAATTAAAGAAAATAATGTTTCGTCGAAAGTCGGCAAGTTGGGAATGTTATAACATGTACTTCTGGGGCGAGACTAGCGTGCTTAAAATGATAAGGAGGTTATTTTATGAGTTATGCTAGTTGTATGATAGTCGTGTGTTAGGTTTTAAAGTCAAGCGAGTTGTGGAACAGAAGTCGATGAAAGTCATCACAAGTTACTTTCATAAGTTTTACTGAAATTTGGATCAAATGTCACTCCTATTTTCTCCTAATATACTTAGATTTACCGGGTGATAAACCCATCAAATTAAAAATCTATGAGTCTATTTATAACTTATTAAACCATTTGTTAATACGACATTGGAGTAGAGAGATATATATGTTTTTGCGAGACTGCGCAAACTGCTAGGTGACAAATAGGTGTGCCACCTACTTGCTTAAGTGAGAGGATTAAATATTTCTAAAAACGGGCTATTTCGGATCGGCCAAAGATACCTATAAAGGATTATCTCCTAAAAATATAACACTCATTATATAACAAAATAACCAGAGATAAGCCCTTGCAAAAATTCTTCCAATATTTGAACACAAAGCTTAATTGATTTTGTCTCCTTTTAAAGTTCTAGTTGGAGGAAAAACCTAATGTTTGAAGAAGCAATCTAGGATCTGAGGTATTCAACAAATAAGGTAACTTTGCTGATCTCTTTCATCTATTTTTTCTGCTGGAATTGTACGTAAAGTCGTTCTATAATTGTAAGAACTTACAAGACAGTGATCAGAAGTTGCGAGCTCGGATTATTCAACTTTTAGTGGACTGTTTTGTGGGTTGTTTCGTGTTGCTGTTGGATTGCGTGTTTTGCTACTGTGTTAGGGATTTTTGGAGGAGAAAGAGTGTGTAGAAACACCACATAATGAAGGGTGGTGGGAAGGACGTTCGTCCTAACATTTTCTGGTTGTTTGACACTACTATGGTGGTTGTTTTGCATATGAAGAGATTGGGATATGTTGGGTTGTATTGTGATAGATATAAGGTTGGAAATGATGTATATATTTTGTTATTGTTGTGTTCTTGTGTTGTAGGTGTTGGATCGAATTGGGAGAAAGTAAATATTATAGGGGAAGCGTTGCCCGTTTTAATATAAAATAAGTTTGGCGTTCGTTTTGCGATAGTTGTACCGTTCTTAACTTAATGATAGTATTATTATCGTTGTTGTAGATTAAGGTGAGAAGAGATGAGTTCAACGTGGTTATTGGGAAGATTCTGAAAAGTTATGTTAAGGCTAAGCCTTTCCTTCATTTTTGCATGATCTCGTAACTACATGTGTTTGATAACGAGACGTAAAGAGAAGTTTGTTATCCTGAATTTCTGTACATTATCCTAGTCTCAAAAGTTTTAGTATTCTCCCTTATCGGGACTTTATATCCAGTTAGGTATAGTCTTCTTTCAGTCAAGAGCATAGAGGTTCTATATATATACAGTATTACAGTATTTTCACCACCACTGACCTATAATCGGTGGGCATGCCCATATTGGGAAACCTCTTATCAGACGGTAAGTTATATACCGAGCCTACTGTTGCTGAGCATGTATGAGTGAGCCGAGAATGACCGAGATATCGAACCTAGTATGGTCGAGCGCCTATGAGCAAGCCTACTACGGCCGAACAATTACACGTTTCGAGCCTTGTAGGGCAGGACAACAATTTTATGTACAATATTGAGAGAGTTGAGTCAATATAAGCAGGTAAAACTATCGCAAAGCGAGCTGTAACCTAAAACTACTGTTGCAATAGTTGTACCGTTCATCTTTGACTCCCACTTACTTTCAGTTATTATATTATCAGTTTAGTTTCAGCTTTCAGTTATTATACTGTCTTACATATTCGGTACATTATTTCATACTGACGTCCCTTTCCTAGGGACGCTCCATTTCATGCATCAAGGTTTGGATAGGAAGACTGGTAGACCTTTTCCATAGATGTCCATGTTCAGCTTCATCGGTAAGCTCCACATCCTTCAGAGTTGCTAGGTCTAGGGTTTTGAGTACATATTGTGTATATATGTATTTATATTATGGGTATGTCGGGGTCTGTTCCGACCACAGTACATCTATTAGCATAGGCTTGTAGACATATCATATCAGCTAGTGCAGTATGTTGGGCTTGTACGCCTTGCATGTATATTTATTTGGTTTGTCAGCTTTAATAGTTATGACAGACTTGTCAGCTCAGCTTTATATTGATGTTTAGTCAGATCTAATTTCTGTTCAGTTTTATATTTTGTCTCATAAATTTTCTTGCAATGTGGTACTATGGCAAATGTATGACATTGTATGTTCAGAGTACCTCAGTTGGTATGCTCGGACAAGTGAGGCACCGGGTGCAGGTCTCGCATCCCAAGTTGTGGGGCGTGAAAAACTTGGTATCAGAGAAGTCCTATCCTAGGGAATCTACAAGTTGTGTCTAATAGAGTCTTATTTTTAGAAGTGTTGTGCACCACATTATATAAGAAGGGATCTACAGGGCATTTAGGAGTTGGTTACCCTTCTTTCAAATCAAAATCGTGTTGTAGAATTGAGTTATAGGAAGTTTGAGTTAGACTTACGTATTGGTGTTTGGATGCAGAGATGACGGTGACTAGGAAGACTACGACTAGTCAAAGGAGAGACACAGTAATCGGTGAGGGGACCAGTAGGGTACCCCAGTAGATGGGGCCTAGTCTGAGGCCTAAGGTGAGACCCCTACTCAGCCATTACCGGCTCATCCACCACCTAAGGAGATTCCTAAAGATACCACACATCAAGTTCTCCCTCCACTTCCATCAGATCAGGACTTGAGGAGTGTGGTACATTTGTTGACACAGCTGGTAGCTACCCAATAACAGGATAGGGCATCAGCTAGTGCAAGATCTTCTAAGGGGTCTGGGAGTTCAAGGGTCCGAGAGTTTATTGCTTTGAGTGCCCCAGAATTTACAAGGACGAATTAGAGGGAGGACCCACTGGATTTCATATATTAGCTTCGCAGTACCTTTTGGGTTATGCATGCAATGGAGAAAAGGGTAGTTGAGCTAGAAGCTTTTCGACTCCCAGATACAATTGTCTTTTGGTATGAGGGATGGGAGAGGTCCAGGGGACGTGATGCACCTCCAACTATCTGGGAGATTTTTTCAGATACATTCCTTTACCAGTACTTACCACGCGAGATCCGACACGCTAGAGTCGATTATTTTTTAGCCGTCAAGAAGGGCAATATGAGCGTTCGAGAGTATAGTCTCTGTTTTAACTCCTTGGCCAGATATGCTCCATCTGTAGTTGCTACTATGCGAGACAGGATCCACAGGTTTATAGCAGGGTTTTCTCCATAGTTAACCCAGGCATGTGCCACCATTGCATTGCAGGATAGTATGGATATCTCCCAGATTCAAGCATTGGCCTTGAATATAGAAAGGGTAGGCGTCGGCAGCAGGGTACATAGAGGAGTGAGAAAGGGCAGCGTAAGAGGATGAGATCTGCTAGGTCTCAGAAGCAGTATCAGGGTAGTTACAGGCCCCAGTACTTCGGACGGAAACCTAGGCCTCCATTGCCTCAGTTACAGGGTTATAGTTAAGACCGCTATGCTCAGTCAGGATCAAGTGAGAGCTCACAAGCGTCGGGTTTGCAACCACAACAAGGTTCAGTGTGGACATGGTCATTTTCACAGCGGTGTGACATCTGTGGAAGAGGACACTTGGTCCAATGCCGAGCAAGTTTCGAAGCTTGTTATACATATGGGCGTCCTGAGCATTTGATGCGAGATTTCCCAAATAGATATTCTAGGGGTATGGCACAACCAACAAGTTCAACAACAACATCATCTATGTCTATGAATCCTTCTGGGCGCAATCTCAGTCTTCGGCTGGTAGAGGTCGAGACAGAGGTAGAGGTTCCAGTTCAGGTGGTAATCAGAACTGTATCTATGCATTAGCGGGTCGACAGGACCAGGATTCTTCACCAGACATTGTGACAGGTATATTGACCATTTTCTCTCATGATGCTTATGCCTTGATAGATCAAGGATCTACTTTAACGTATATCACCCCATTTGTCGCGGGGAATTTTGGTATAGTGCCTGAAAGACTAAGTGATCATTTTGTGGTATCTACACCAGTCGAAGAACCGATTATTGGTAGACGGGTATACTAAGGTTATACGGTGACAGTTTGTAGACGTTAGACCTCAGTCGATCTAGTTAAGTTAGAGATGATGGATTTTGATGCAATCCTGGGCCTGGACTGGTTGGCGGCTTGCTGTGCCACAGTTGATTGCTGAGCAAAGGCAGCCAAATTTCATTTTTTAGGTGAGCCCGTTCTTGAATGGGTAGATAATACAGCGACACCTAGAGGTTGGTTTATTTCCTATCTAAATGCGAGGAAGATGATAAAAAGGGTGCATTTATCATATTGTGCGAGTTAGAGATGCAAATGTTGAGATACCTGTCGCGCCCCCTTTTTCTCGCGAAATCGGGTTTCGACATTTTTGGGACGACTCCCTTCCTTTTGGTATGGGGTATGGGATTTGAAGAGTCGCCACCTAACGGATTAAGGTGCGTTAGGGCACCTAGAGAGATTAACTCATGAGACCAGTTTGCATTACCAGAGATCGGGTTAGGGCTCGAAATTACCTTGAGGGGAAGGTGTTAGGCACCCCTCAAGGTCCATAATGGTGGGTCCCGGCCTGTCACGACCCAAATTCTCAACCTTAGGGATCGTGATGGCACCTAACACCACACTCGCTAGGCAAGCCAATGTTAGAAATTATACAATCATTTTTCTTTCCCTTTATTTAAAGATGAATAACAATTCAAACAAAACACGAAATCTAATACTTCTTCATAATGCAATCAGAATTAATATTCAAAATACCAGACGAGCCATCAACTAATGCTAATTTCATAACTACCCAGGGTCTGGTGTCACAATTCACGAACTACTAAGAGTGCTACAAATAATGGGCTGAAAGAATTGTATATCTGTTTTGTATGAAATAAAACAGTGTCCAATAATACGTGAAGACTCTAGGAATCTGCGGCCGCTAGCAGATATACCTCGTGTCTCCGAGCAGTGACATCAGCTACTAAAATATCCTATCTCTGATTAGTACCTGGATCTGTGCAAAAGAGCACAGAGTGTAGTATCAGTACAACCAACCACATGTACTGAGTAAGTACCGAGCCTAACCTCGGCGAAGTAGTGACGAGGCTAAGGCGGGACTTTTAACAACAAACATGTGATATTAATATATATACCATAACACGATAAAACAATTCTACACTAACAAGAAAAATGTTACTGAGCCAATAATTATAACACAAGAAGGAAATCCAAACACATCAATTCAAATATTGCAACAATAATAAGATAACACAACCGCCTCTTTCATGACTCGTCTACAACAAGTTCTCAAAAATTTCCAAGTTTTCATACTTTAACTTTGAATAAAAGTAGTGCAAAAAAATGAAAAATAGTAATATAAAATAGAAAGTTTCAAATCTTTGTTTTTCAAAAATAAAATAGTAAAAATAAACATTTAGCTTTTCAAATCTGTAAGTCTCAAATCCTTGAATTATTTTCAAAGAAAACCCATTAAAACATCCTTCGAAATCCAGTAAACATCAATTGAAATCCAGTAAAAACATTTTTCGAAAATACAATAAATTATAGGTGTCCTCCCTTGTCACTCCTTTGTTGCGGCGTGCAACCCGCTCCCACCTGTCCTCCATTATTACTTCGCCCTACATATATCACCCTTATCGCTCATGTTGCGGCGTGCAACCCGATCCAACCTGTCCACCCTTATTGCTCCATGTTGCGGCGTGCAACCTGCTCCCACCAGGCATATCATCCCCTTATATTAATTTATGAAGCTTTCACCATCAAGGCCAATCCTTTCACAATATTTCTCTTTCAACAATATATGTCACAGCCTTATATTAATTCATAAAGCTTTCACCATCAAGGCCAATCCTTTCACAGTATTTACTCAATCATAATACCAACAGGAACATCAATGTGTATATATAAACTTCTTAAAACAACACCAAACTGCTCAATCAATTATCCCGCAAGGGAACCCAATAACAACCAATACTCTTTATACGCTCGTCACAACAATTGGCAACAATCAATTGAAACCACACAATAACGTAAACCTCAACAATCATAAGATAGTTAAATTGTATTCCTCATCACTTTCTCAATATTATAAACAATGAAATCAACACAACAACAACGCAAGATAGTCATAGAACAATTTGGACAAAATCAATTTAAGTTGGGACGGGGAAGGGATCATTCTTAACAGACAAAGTGGGTGGTGCATAGATACTCGTCCCCTCACCTATACACCACACCCATGCATTTCACATAGCAAATAAGTGGGGTTCCTATTCCCTCAAGCCAAAGTTATAGCAAACACTTACCTCGATCTCCCAAGTAATTCATTGTTCTTGCACTGCCTTTCCTTTAGAATTTGCTTCTAATCCGCTCAAATCTAATTACAATTGGTTCAATGTTATCAATTATAGCCTAAAGGAATGATCTTTATTGAAAAGCAATTGTTTCTTAAGTTTTCCTATTCCATTTCAAAATCGACCCCGGACCCACCTGGTCTAAACTCGAGGTTCGGACCAAAACTCGTTAACCCATTTTCCCCCGAGCATGGATATACAATTGGTATTGGAATCCAACCTTAATTCGAGGTCCAATTCCCCAAAAATTAAAATTCCTAAGTTCTACCCAAAATCCCAATTTGTTTACCATGAAAACTCTATATTTTTGGTTGAAATCATTGTTAAAAGTTGTTAGGAATTGAAAGCAATTAGTTAGAGGTCACTTACCAATGATTTGAAGAAGTTTGGACCTTGGGAAAATCGCCTGTGGAGGTTTAGGGTTTTAGAAAATTGGAAAAGAAGGTAAAATCCCGTCAAATAGCTCATATAACAGGCTGCAGGTCTCACATTTGCGAGTTGGGGTTTGCATTTGCGAACCCTGGGCTTTCCGGCATATATCGCAAATGCGAAGCAGGACCTCGCATTTGCGAACTAGGTCCTTTGCATTTGCGTCCCAGGGACCTCGCATTTGCGAGAGCATAAACTCAACCACGGCCTCGCATTTGCGAACCCTGACCTCGCATTTGCGAGATCAGAGGCCTGTACACCAGATGTTTCAACTGTTGGAAATTTTTCTAAGTCTAGACACTTCGTAGCCTACCCGGAACTCACCCGAGCCCTCATGGCTCCAACCCAAACATGCACTCACATATAAGAACATCATACAGACTTGTTTGTGAAATCAAATCATCAAAATAACATCAAAATCTACAGATTTGGCCTCAAAATTAATGATTTTCTCAAGAACACTCAATTTCCCAACTTTTCAATCGGATGTCCGAATTGTATCAAATCAACTCTGATTCTCATGAAACTTCACAGGTAGTACTTATATAACATAAAAAACTTTTTCCGCGCTTTGGAACAACAATACATGCCCGATATCATAAATTTTACATATTATTTCATTTCTTTATTTTATTGAATTAACCAGCACAACAATTTCCTTCAAAAATTATTTCTCTAAGGCTAGGGACCTCGGAATTCAATTTCGGGCATACGCCCAAGTCCCATATTTTAATGCGGACCTCCCAGGATTGTCGAAACATAGATCCGGGTTCGTTTACTCAATGTTTGACCAAAGTCAACTAAAACCAAGTTGTAACTCTAGAAATTTCTAGTTCTCGCATTTTCTCATAAAAGCTTTCCGGTTTCACGCCCGTACAGCGCATGCAAAATTCGAGATAGTTAAAATTAGTCTTTTGAAGGATTTGGAGCCTTGAATGGAGTCTTAATTAATAAGATAACCCTTTTGGGTCATCACAATCTCCCCCTCTTAAATAAACGTTCGTCCTCGAACGGACATAGAAAAATACTTGGTTTGGTAATTGAATTTTTGGATTTAACTACTCCGCCTACTCGTCTCATACTCGCAGGTAGTTGTCTCAGTTACTGATTTCTCTACTACACCCATATTGAAGAAACATTCCTTTATTTTTGGACAACAGTAATAAAGGGGGAATGTTTTTCACCCGTTGGAAAAATATAGGATAATCGCTTAGAATTCGTCAATTGAGGCTCATGATATCCCTCATTTGAAAATGTGAAAAATGGTCAAGAAGAGTCTACTCCGAGGGAAAAGTGAGTTTTGCTTTGAGGAATTCAAGAATTGAACTTTCGTCAACCGGCTCCACGAGTATTTGTGATACCAAGAAAATGAGGACTTAGAGACATCCGGTGTAATTAAAAATATGGTTGAACTTGATTCTAGTCCGTGGAAAAATAAAGGACACCAAAAATTCAGGGAAGAATTGAATTTCGAGGATTTGACAGTAATCGTTCATGCAATAAAGAATTCTAGGCACTATCATTATGGTATGCCGGGTCACATACCCTTGAAGTCTTCGGTACTTATTTAAGCAAAAGAATCTCAATCAGGGACATAGGGGATGGTTGTAGTTATTGAAAGATTATGATGTCACATTCCAAGAATTTCTCAACATTAGACCTATGAGGCGATATGTAAATTGAACTACACGATTCAAAAGAGATTACGAGGAGGAGGAACAAAAGTCACACCATTTACTATTTGAAAGGAATAATGGGGCAATTGACATTTCTCCCATAAAAGTGAGAGGTGAAAAGTGGAGAAATAAACGTTCTACTTGATCATCAGCATATCCTTCCCACTGTTCGTGGTCACAAGCTTGATTCCCAATTTTAGGTGACCAGCATCTATTTTCCAAGCGGCGAGATAATTGGTAAAAATTAATTCAAGTCGTTCCATGTCGTTAAGTGTGGTGCTTGGTGAAAGCAATCCATTATTTCTTTCGTTGATTAGTCGTTCTGACAATTAGGATTGTTTAGTGTAAGGATTATTTAATCATTATTTCCTTATAATTTTGTTATTATTGTTATCCTTATTATTCTTATTATTATTATTATTATTATTACTATTATTATTATTATAAAGAATTTTATTATAAATATTGTTAAATTCTTATTTTATCTAAAAAAATATTATTATTTTTTGAATTGGAGTTTGCATTTGCGAACTCTGGTTCGCATTTGCGAGTGGGGCAGTTTTGGGGAGGGGTTCGCATTTGCGATACTTGAGGGTCTTAAAAGGGGTTTTGACGATTCATTTGAAGAAAACTGAAAATTTTCTTAGAGACCAAAGAGAAACGGGCGATTTGAATTTTCCCAACCTTCCAACCCTCAAACTTTCACTTCCAAGTGAAACATTCAGGTAAACTTGATAAATCCTTGCATTTTCTTCTTCCTCTTCTTCTTCTTTTTCAATTATTTTCCCCAAAACCTAGGGCTTAAGTGTGTTCTTGTGTTTATGTGCACAACCATTAAAAATTCTCAAATTTCATGTTGTCATTTTCTGGGTGAGGTTGATTGAGAGTGTTAGTCCAACAATGTGTTGGACATTTCAGAGAAATCGGAGTGCCATTGATGTTTAGAAACAGGGGTAGTATCTTGGGTTTAGATTTTGGAATTTCTTTTGCATTTGTGTGGTTGTATTTGATGTCTATTGCATGATTTAGTGTGTAGAGTCCATTTGGGGTGTATTGGGGGTGGTTAGAAGTGATTTCATTGAAGAAATTTCAAGATTAGGAACTGTTCCAGAGCTGGGGACGACGGGTTCACATTTGCAAACTCTGACTGTGCTGATAAACTTCGCAATTGCGAAGTTTTCTCGTAATTGCGATACATGAGGACTTCGCATTTGCGAGGGAGGATGTCGCAATAGCGACATCTGAGGGCAGCTGTTGACTTCGCATTTGCGAAGAAATATGTCGCAAATGCGACATTTGAGGGGAAACTGAGGGCTTCGCATTTGCGAGGAAAATGTCGCAAATGCGACATCAGAGAGCGAGCATTTGCATATTTTGAAATTTTTGAAATTTTTTCTAAGTATGGTTTCAACTGTCCAATCACTCCTTGGATATCGAAGATTTGTTTTGCAACATATTTCATGGCTATACTCTATTTCATTTCAATGATTTGTTTTGCAGGCCCACATATTGAAAATGAGTTCCGACTCCACGAAATCCTTGCCCGGAAGTCCCATGGAACTTGAGGACAACTATGACCAACAAAGATTCTTATCACGAGGGTGTCAAAAACGGTATTACAATGAGCTAATCACAAAGAAGCTGCTTCCAGAGAGTGGAATAGTTATGGATAACGTTGAGCAACGTCTGCCTGAGTTCTACCGGAAGCTTGTTGCTATGGGATTGATTTGTTTCGCCCCTCCACCTTGCAGGGCAAATGAGCAGTGGGTGAGGGAGTTCTATGTGAATCTCCCTGCCATAAACATGAAAAAGCCGAAGATGACGATTTGAGAAAAGATGGTACATTTCGGGGCAGAAGCTGTGAACAACATCTACAACCTCCCTGACCACGACATAGATCCGTTCCGTGAGAAAGATAAGCTTCCGGGGGATTGGTTGGCTTCCAAGCTATGCCCGGGTGTGAGTGTCTCTTGGGCATTGGATAAGAAATCAATCACCTCCCAAGAGTTCACCGCTGAATCCAAGATATGGCTAACTATTGTGTGCAGCCGTATCTCTCCAGCGTCCAACATCTGGAATGTGCCTATATTGAGAGCCCTGATAGTAGCTTGTATCATTCACGGCACTCCACTCAACGCTGGCGACATCGTCGTCAGTGAATTAAAGAAGTACCTCTGCCTGGGTGGTACGTCACTTATATTCCCATCTCTCATTACTGAGTTGTGTCAGGTGGCTTGGGTGGAGGAGGATTCGGGTGAAAACTGGGTAGAGTCGGGTAAGCCTATCCACCTCTTGAAGAAGAGAGGAGAGGGTGGAGTTGTCAAAATCAAGAAGAGAAAAGTGGGATTGCCTCCTCAGGCTGAGCAGGTTAGTCAGCCTTCTCCCTGCACCGGTGGCCCATTTGTTGTGCTTTCTTAAGAGATGAGGCAGGTTCGCGAGCTGGTATCTTGACTTCCAAAGGGACTGGGGGAAACACTTGAGGGGCCCTCTGCATATATTTCACAGAAAGATTTCAAGAAATACCTTGAGGATCAGAAGAAACAGGGAGCTCATTTGAAGCAACTGGAGAAGGCGTACGCAGATTTGGCCACGGCACATAGGGGCTTGAGTACTTCTCATGCCAAGCTGGCAGGTGCACACGCCCTGATCAAGAAAAGGGATAAGAGAGAGATAAGTTCTTCACTCGCATGTGGAAGGATGTGAAGGGACTATTTAAGGTGTTGAAGCCTTAGGAGCTATTGACATCGACTGAGCCGGAGGAAGAGGGTGATATTCCAGCTCCTTGGTCCGAGGAGGAGAGAGAGGGGAGGGTGACAGATTCTGTGTAACGACCCGGTTCGTCTATACGTAAAACCTACATTATAATTGTTGTTATTGACTTGTTATAGATTGGTTATACTGTATTTGATGTATTAGAGTTGATAGGCTTGAAATCGAATGGTTGTAGTGAGAGTTCAGTCAATTAGCCTTTAAAAATAGCCTTAAAATGAGAAAAGTCAACTAAGAGTTGACTTATTGGTAAACGACCTCGGAATGCAAATTTTATGGCTCGAATAGCTTCGTTAGGTGATTTGGGACTTAGGAGTGTGTTCAGAATAATTTTATGATGTCCGGTGTAGAATTAGGCTGGAATTGGCGAAAGTTAGTTTTGGCGAGTTCCGGTCGACAGTGGAAAATAGGTTGTCGGGGTCGGAATTGAATTCCGACAGCTTCTCCACTTCCCTTCCCTATTTAGATTTAGTATTTGATTCAGAGACATATACTATGGTTTTAGAAGAGTTAGATTTATATATTCTTAGATGCTCATGACTATTGACTCCAGTTCTTGGGAGGTTGGTTAGACTATTATTGAGACGTTAAGACTTAATTATATTAATTGATGTTATGGTTGCATGATTATTATTTAATTGTGAACTGTTATAATTTAATAAATGCGTAGTAAGATGATGGTTGGCTGGCCTAGTTCCACGATAGGCGCCATCACGGCCCGTTAGGATTTGGGGTCGTGACAAGTTGGTATCAGAGCAATAGGTAACATAGGACTCAACGGTCATGAGAAGTTTAGTAGAGTCTTGCGTATTGGTACGGAGACGTCTGTACTTATATTCGAGAGGCTGTAGAATATTTAGGAAATATCTTTATTTTCTTGAACTTTTTCGTGCCCATCTATTGATTCTTGAAATCTAAACTTACATTGTTTCATTCTCTCACAGATGGTGAGGACACGCAATACCGATCAGGGTGACCAGACATCAGCCAGACCCACAAGGGGTCTAGGTCGTGGTAGAGGTAGGGGACCATCTCAGGAAGCAGCCGGGGTAGTACCACAGGATCCCCCTATCGTTCAGGATCAGGTTCCCGCCGATGGAGCTCCAGCGGGACAGGATCAGGCACCTGCAATTCCTATTGTTATTCCGGGTCTTCAGGAGACCCTAGCTCAGATATTGACGGTGTGTTCCAATTCAGCTCAAGCATTTTCTATGTCTACTATTGCCAATGCAGCTCAGACCGGGGGAGGCAATCAGACTCCAACTGCCCGGACACCTAAGAAGGTTGTGCAGGGTATTCAGGCACCAGGAGCAGCCCCAGTTCATCATGTTTCTCCCGCTCAGGATTTTGTGGTCGCTGCTATGCCTGAGGATGAGTAGCGCAAGCTGGAGAGGTTCAGCAGACTTTAGCCTCGGACTTTTAGCAGTACAGAGGGTGAGGACGCCCAAGCGTTTCTTGATAAATGCCAGAGGATACTACGTACTACGGGTATTTTGGAGACCAGTGGGGTCTCGTTTGTTACATTTCAGTTTGAGGGTGTTGCTTTTATTTGGTGGGAATCATTCCAGAGACGTAGGTCGGTTGGTTCAACACCTCTCACCTGGCAGCAGTTCTCCATGATCTTTTTGGAGAAATATGTTCCTAAGTCCCATAGAGAGGAGCAGCGTAGGCAGTTTGAGCAGCTGCGCCAGGGAGAATTATCAATCACTCAGTACGAGATGAGGTTTTTGGAGTTGTCCATACATGCTTCTGAGATTGTCCCTACTGACAGGGAGAGGATTAGGAGGTTTGTATATGGTCTCTCGTATCAGCTTCAAATTTTGATGACCAGAGACAGGGTGTCTGGAGTCACATTTGAGCAGGTTGTTGATATTTCTCGGGATATTGAGTTGGTTCGTAGGCAGGATCGTGAGGAAAGAGAGGTCAAGAGGCCTCGGGAATCAGCTAATTTCAGTGGTGCCCCTTCCAGAGGGCAATTTCATCCTAACAGAGGTCGTTCATTTAGACCTCCACAGCCAGTTCGCCCAGCTTACAGTGGTGTGTTGTCGGGGCAGGGTCCTAGCAATGCTCATCAGGAATGTTCATATTTTAGTGCCCTTCCAGCTCAATGCTCCGCCCGAGTATCATCTTATCAGGGTTCTTCTATGCATGGTTCGTCTAGTGGTTATCATGGTGGTAGGGGTTTTGGTCAATTTTCATATCCAGCTCCAGGTAATTGTTATGAGTGTGGAGAGTTCGGACATGAGTGGAGGCAGTGTCCCCGTCGTCCTAGTAGTTCATCCCAGCAGAGAGTTCAGACCTCGACTCCAGCCCCAGTTATTTCACCACCTACCTAGGCCGCTAGCGGTGGTGGTCAGGCAGCTAGAGGTCGTCCTAGAGGGGGAGGTCGAGCAGGTGTAGGCCAGCCACGTATTTATGCACTTCCGGCTAGGCCTGATGCTATGGTGTCAGATGCAGTGATTACAGGTACTATTTCAGTTTGTCACACTGATGTTTTGGCTTTATTTTACCATGGTTCCACGTACTCTTATGTCTCATCCTATTTTGCTCATTTTATGAATATGTCCCGTGAGTCTCTAGTTACTTCTGTTCATGTTTCGACTCTAGTAGGTGATACCATTGTTGTGGACCGTGTGTACTGGTCGTGTCTTATATCTATTGGGGGTCTGGAGACCCGAGTGGACTTGATGTTACTGAGTATG